>VYZP01025612.1:0-20569 GCA_013400635.1 Hypocryptadius cinnamomeus
TTTAAAAGTCTAAATGGGTAATGCCACCTACAGCTTAGAAATATGCTTCATATCAGAGAGTGAGACATTAAAAAAAAAAAATCAACTTTACCAACTTGCTGAATCTTAGAGTTCTGTGAGATGTTTTCAAAAACAGCCCAAACAAACCCTTTGAATGTTTCAAGATCTGAGCTCTCCTCACACAAACCATGTGGGACAACATGAAGAGAGTGCAGCTTTCCCAACAGCTAAGAGAAAACCTTGAATTTTATTTGACCAAGTTAAATGGTTATGGGTAATACAGCTACACTATCTGTATTTCAGGAAGGGCTTGGGGTTTTATTGTTATTTTTAAAAGAAAAATCAATTCAGATGATAGACTGGAAAACAGATTTATGTCAGTCTTGCATCTTACTGTATTTTTGTACAGTTTACTTTTAGATTGTTCCTTAGAGCAGGAAATAAAAAGGCCATTGTTTTACCATGTCCTCCCATCATTATAATGAGATGCATCATATTGGAGCTATTGAATAAGCTCAAAACTCCCCAGGTTACATTCTTCTTCATCTTCAGCCTCGCCTTCCAAGCAAGCTTAACTTTTATTAAAAGGATCAGGGCTGTCCTCAGGCATACCCTGTCTTTAAAGATGAAGCCCCAACCACATTTTATGGAAAATACCTGTCAATCTCTACCTTTTCCAAACTCCACAGCAGGTTTAAACAATTATGCAAGACAGTAGATTTTGATTCCAGGCTCCTCTTACTCAGTATCAAGTTCTAAAAATAATATTTTTCTTTCTGCTAGGGCACCTCCAAATAGTGATGATCCAAAGCCATTAAAGCAAAAGAAAGTTACAACCTAAAGAGCGTGACATAGATTATGAATAAAGAAACCTTTCCCATATGGAAAAGTTTTAAAAATTTGACATTTCTTTTCAATATGTGTTAATCAGAAAGACAGTAGTGAATTCTCACTGCTTCAGACAGAAAAGAATCAAAACTCTTGGGACACATTACACAAAGGCAATTGCAAAGAAGGGAGAACAATCCTGTAGTTTCTTTTAAAACCATACTCCGTGTTTTTTTAAATGGCTGGGAAAGTCAGCAGTTTGGAGCCAGCCACATGTTACTTATCAATGCTCCAAATGCAGGGTGAATTAGAAAGGCCATGCCTGGTTCCTTTTGCAATTGGGAAAAATCTCTTTTGAAGTCTTTTTGAGGGACTGATCGGGGAGAAAGTGTCAGGAAAAGGATTTGACAGGTTCTGCACAGTGAGGGGCAAAAAAACGTCAGGAGTAAAATCCCTTGTCTAAAATGAGCAAAGAGATAGAAACCTCTCCTTCAGCACTGGAGACGCCAGATAAAATGTCTAAGAGTCTCTTGTATCTTTTTTCCAGCTACACATTAATTCCTTTTTATGCTTTTTGCCAGCTTCTCATCTTACCAGGAGCCTGCAGGAGAAGCCAGTCCAACACTGCAGGGAATGCAGCCACACTGGGGCTCCATGTCTAGCAGTCTCCCAAGATCCCAAGAAAACATCTTGTATTTTAAATACCCCAAGCATCACTTGACCTCAACTTCAAGGTGGAACCTATGATGTGAATGAGCTTAAAGCAAAAGTGAAAGGACCAAGAAATGACCCAGTTTCTTGAAATGAAAGGCATTATTGATGAACACATCAGTGACAACAACACTGTTGGTTTTGCTCTTGGACAGCAGACAGGTTTTGCTCTCCTGTATTTTCAATTCTGTCCAAATAACAGACATGAGTAGTTTTGTATCACATGCAATGTAAGCATAACTACCACCAGCAGGTCAAGAACTGAACACATTTTGTTTTTACCAGGACCATAAGCTGAGCTGCCCTTTCTTTTAAATTCTCACTCTTCAAATAAAAAGAAAATGTCCATTATTTTTCCATCAATCACAAAGACTTAATGTAACTCATCTCTAAAAGCTGTATTTATAGTAGAAATTTGAGACATTAATTCCATATAAACTCTATTCTCATCTGTAGCAAACTGCTTTTGCATGTGTGGCACAAGCAACCTACACAGCTACAAACAACACAAATTTAACATCCACAGGACAGAAAGGACCAGAGTTCACTACAGCACTACTCACAAGTAAAAAGTTGATGCACTCTTAGTGGAAGAAGACAGCCCAGCTCCTCTCAATTTGAAGTGCACAGAAGTATAAAATCAGCTTTTATTACTAAAGCCATTGTCTTTCCATTTTGATGAAGTGATAATATTTTGACTTCTTCCTTGCTTCTGCCTCATAGCTTTCCATTTGCAAGGTACGTGTAACATCTCACAGATAATACTTCACAGCAAAGAAAGGAGAAAAACTTTCTCCAACTAAGAAAAATCTTTCAAAAGAACCCTATCCAAGTGCTAGCAACAGGATTATTTTAATATAGTCTTTTTAGTTACATAACAGACATGAAAATGCGAATTATAACACTGTCTTATTTTAATAAAGACCTGGGGAGCTATAGAAAAGAGTGGTAGGAAAAAAAATACTTCAGATAAGAGATTAGACACTCAAATCCCTAAAATATTCCACTGTTAAGAGTGTTTGCTGCCTATTATTATAAAGACCACAACACAATATTTGTTATCTATACCACAGATACACATATAAGACATTAACAGAAGTGTCTGAAAAATGCATAAAAGAATCCCCAGTTCCAGCTTGTAGAATCCAGGCTGCTGTCAGGTTCTGCCATCTTCATACCACTCCTTTTGCATCTTTAGGAGCTGTACATGGAGTAGTTAACTGCTGTTAGCTAAGTCTGCTAACTGCCCTGAAGAAAGTCAAAGCTGCAATAACCACACTTGCTTGTCTTTGATGATATTTACTGTACAAAGAGGGAATATGCACCTCACTGGGGCTGAAACCTGCAGGACACCTCAATACCCTTAAGTCTATGCAGTTCTATCACATATTTAGAGAAAATATTATGCAGCTTTGTTCAGACTCTCGTACACACACCAAAGCTAAGGTAAAACCATCCCACAGAAGTATTTTGCACAACATGAATGAGATTATTGTGATGGGGCATTTTGTCTGTGGTTTTTAATAAAACCACTTTAAAAGTGGCAGTTCACTGATTCAGTTCCCTCTTCCCCTTTAATATTGCTACACTAGAACACAGCAAGAATTCAGGCAGCAAAATGTTTTAGGTACCTTGAGTTTTTCCACAGCTGTCCTCCTCTCTAGCAATACAGCTGACCTGTAAAACAGAAAAAAGACATGACTGACTTGTGGTAGGCTTCTCAGCATAACTGGAATATACTGTATACTGTATATTTAGCTTCTTGAACCCCTTGTCAGAATTTTTCATTGAATTACATTTTATTTTGTTATCATATAATGCATTTTTCATAAAACAAAATCTCAAAGGGAAGCCTCATTTAAGAGCGTCTAGTTGGAAATCTCAACACTGACCAGGTTACAACTCAGAAAATCCAGACTACCTGCTGCATTTTTAAAGTAGAGCATAACAACCACAATCCACAACTCCCCTGGTAGCCCTGAGGAAGCTGAATTCCAGAGCAGCCTGAGCTGGGACAGGAGCACAGCACAGGAACACAACACCTCTCTTTGAACACTGACAGCTGCCAGTGCCCAGAGCTCCCATGGAAACAACCCCCTGCTCTGACCCTTTCCCACCCCCGAGCAGGAATGGGTTTTCTTCTTGCATTCATCTTCTAACATGAATGTAAAATGAGTAAATAAAATAGTAATTGTTTACTTCTATCATCTTTTCTCTTCACAGGCTTTGACCACAAGTTATCTTCAGTCAAACCTGACAAATTACGTCCATCATTTTCCTTTTTCCCTCAGCCACTCCACCAAGGAAAAACAGTTATTTCCTGGGAGACAGGGGCCAGACTCCTTCCTTTGATACATGCATACAAAACATATGCTACACTTCCTAAGATCTGTACAGTGCAAATTAGACATTTTATGCATTGTGAAAACACTGAGCTCAGCCTACCATGAGGCAAGGCTGGTACTTCTCACCAACTTGTTACCCCGTTTGAATTCATAGGTTGCAACAGACTCTTTCAACCATTCTCAGCTTTTCCTTTTTATTCTTTCATGACTCCACTGTAGTATCCTCAAGCATTACTGCTTAGGTCTTCTCAGCATATCACACTACAGATATTTCACTAATTTCAACACTTCAGCAGCCTGGTTGTCCCATTTCCCATCAGCACTAAAAGCTGGATTATTCAATGTGCTCTGCGAATTTCAGGAGCAAAGAACTGACTTCTGAAAAAACCAATGTGCACAAAAATAATGCAAGTAGAATTATATAAAATTACTGAAAGACACCATCATTACAAGACACTCTAAAGGAATAAAACAAAATTCCAAGAGAAGCAAAAATAAGTTATTGCATCTTGTTATTGCTCAAATTGTCTATTTTCCCTGAATTATTTACTTATATAAAGTCAATGCCTTGCTCAGCAAGTTTGCATTTAGGAACGAACAGTGTACTTATACAGAGTATTACAGGTGTAATACAAGTAAACAGCCACAAGACTATTTCATCTACTTTTAGACCTGACAGGAATACAGATTTAGGGGTCAGAATTCTCCACCTAGGTGCTCTTTGTGGGGCTTGGGCATATTTGCTCATTTTGCTGTCCTGCCAACTTCTCCCTGGCAGAGCACACAAAGCAACGGCAGTGACTGGGGAAAGAACAAGAAATCCATTGGCACCAAAACGCCATGCTAGAGCGTGAGTACTCCACAGCATCAGGAATTTAAACACTCTAACGTGACTGTTTATTCTTGGCAGGGGTACAGTTTATTTTTCATCTACTTCACACTGTTAGAGATAAGGGAATACTATTTTTACGCAAGCTCCCGATATGTTATTTTAAGCGTAGCCGTCACAGGCAAGAAGAGACTCCTCCAGGCTAGCAGCTACTGTTTCCAGAGGGCATTGACAGACCACTTTCAGACAGGAAAGTTTCAGTCTCTCCGGTTTTCCAGCTTCAGGTCTAGTAGCACTGGTTTGCAGAACACAGAGGTGCCCACATCTGAGGGGTCTGACACCACTTCAGTCTCCCTAGCGTGGCACAGCCCTGCTCCTGCCCAGGAGGGCCAGCGTAGCCCCAGGACAGCCAGGGGCAGCTTGCTCAGCTGTGTCCCCACCTCTGGGCACTGCACAGGCTGGAGATGCTACAGCTCTCAGTAGAAGGAGGTACTGTGGGAGAAAGCCAGAAACTGTGACATTGCAAACATAAAATGCTATTGAGCAAATTTTTTTCCTGTCCTTTGTCACAAGCTCTTTGTCACAATCTTTTTCTTCTATTTCACATCCCTTCTCCCTATTACCTCTCAATGCACTTTCACAAGCTGTTCATCCCTCCCCACTTCAAAATTCTCATTATTAAAACAACAACAAAAATATGTGACAATTATCAAACTACTCTGCCATTTAGTGCCATGACTTAATTCCCTCTGCTTGATCCAACATGGTCTTTCATCCCATTCTACCCACCCCTGGAGTATGAGCAAGAAAATTTGACACAGGCACTGGTCAGGAAATGTCTTCACTGCACTTTACATTGTTTAGGTCACATTCTCAGCTCTTGTTCATCAGTTAAATGCCTCCATGCCCAAAATAAAATTATATAATCAGTAACAAAGGATGCAGATCATATCAAGAATGGGAAAAACAAAATCTGGGAAGGAGCAACAGTCACACATTAAAGAACAAACTCAGAGTCAGCTCTCAGATCAGGGAAAACAACAATATACATTCTTGGATGAATAAATTAGGAAGAGAGATGGATTTTAACTCAAGAGATTACAGCAGTAAGACAGATATTGAACATGAACAGCTCTGGAAAAATTTTCAATACATCTGAATAATTGCATATGTCAGAAATCAGACATACTACACAAATCCTAACAGGATATTGAAAATGCAAGTACAAATTAAATGCTAAATGTGGGCTTCAGCCTGTAGGACAAACGAATTTTTGTGTCAGAAATACCATTTATCTTGAGAATTAAAGTGCAAAAGCCACTTGGTTACTTGAGAGCTACCTCTGCCTCTCTTAGAGAAGTAATGTTTTAGAGCTGCATCCAGAAACTATGAGTAATCACAATGATGGATAGTCCAGGAACTGTTGGGATATCCCAAAGAAACATGCCCTGGAATCAAATTATAATCTTCCTCAGCTACTCATATTATAATGGCTGATCAGTGTGCATTAGGAAAATACACTTCTGGTTTGAATCCAAACCTTGAGTATAAAAGCAAAGCTCTAGTAAATATTTAAGAGAATTTTGAGTTCCAAACCGAAGAGCTGGCAACTAAGTTCTTTTTTTTTTTTTCTAACAAACAAAACCATCAAAAGATTGTGCAACTCCAAGAGCCCTTAAGGAAACAATTGGGAATTTTTCATAACATGGTATTTCCTTATACTGCTGACCACAGGAATGCAAACAGTTCCACCAAACAGAGATTTCTTCATTGGAAACAACTGACAATCTAACCATGTTTCCATCTTTTCCATTCTCAGCACTCAGCATACAAAACAGATGACATAATAGAATACAGAACTGTCATATCAGGGCCACAAGACATCTTTACTATAAATCAGCACCTGAGAAACTTAACAAAAACGTATTTCCTAGGGCTTACAGAGAGAATTTCTGCCTAATTATTTAGCACCTTTGATTAACAAAACTGCGATCTTCTACTTACTTGTCGAATTTCCCCTAAATACTGTTAGCATCCCTGTCAACCCAAGACAGACCCCTAACCCCAACCATAAATCAGAATATCAGTAACAAGACACATTCCCACAACATTCCCTGACAGTAAGGCAGGTGAGGCACAAAAACATGGGCTGGTACTCAACTGAGTTAGTGAGAGGAAAAGCAGTGCTACTCTTTGTACCTTAGAAAACATCCCATGTAAATCTAGTGGACAGATTTCCTCACCACCTTCTTCATTTAGGATTATTTGAGCAATGTCAACTGACACCATGAATCCCTCCAAAAGAAGCTGGAAATGTTTGTGAATCTGTACAGAAATGGTGCTCAGAACTGACATTCTAACAGAAACTGCACAAGGAGACCAAGTATCAGAGATACCTCAAGGGAAAGGCAAGACAGGACTTACAAAGGGACTTAATTTTCCTGACAGATAATTAACAAGTCACTATCATGGAGAAAGCAATTTACACTCTGTGCTGAACTCCATGCTGTGAAGAGAGAAATATAGGATAAATGAACACAGGCAACTGAAAAAACAGTATTGTCAGAATTCAGGAAGGCACTAGGAATGGGAAAGGTGCTATATCAGCACCCTGACCAATATATGTCATTGCAAATTTGCAACTCAATTAAGGCAAGATTTTAATCAGAGCTACAACTGCACTTAATTCTCTCAACTCAGGCTGAAGGAAAGCAAGAGGAACAAGTCATAAAAGGAGAACAAAACTGGAATGTGC
Organism: Hypocryptadius cinnamomeus; assembly: GCA_013400635.1. Classification (NCBI taxonomy): domain Eukaryota; kingdom Metazoa; phylum Chordata; class Aves; order Passeriformes; family Zosteropidae; genus Hypocryptadius; species Hypocryptadius cinnamomeus. Next base: position 7,469 of record VYZP01025612.1, read on the forward strand.
TACAAAGAGACCAAATTGTTTTCAAAAGGAAAAACCAAAACAAACAAAGCCAATGAAAGACAAAGCTTTATGGAGCTAGTTTGCCAAACAAGTCAAGAATTTTGGATAGCAGAAAAGACAGACAAATGTCTTAACTTCAGATAGAGGCATAAAAAGACTTTGCTAGGTAGAAGTGTTTACAATTCATGGCAGAGAGATTATTACTCTTGTAGTCAAGGAAACCACTCCTACAGGATTTCAAATTTTGGAATTCCCCTTTCAAGAGGGAACACAGGAAAATCCTCCATGCTCTTCTGAAAGGAGAATGAATATGGCTTTATTGTCCCAAACAGGGCCACAAGGCTTTGACAACAAACTGGTTCCAATGGCTCTGCAGAGGAAGAGGTCACCATCATAAATGAAACATGTCAATACTGCACTTTCATATTCTGAGATCATCAATGATAAAAGAGCCATTACATCCCATAATATTTTCACATACAAAACCATTTACCAGGAGTTACTAAACCAGTAGCTAGAATTTTCAAGTTAGGCTTTATTTAAATTACTGCATCTCTTGATGTTTTCTTTCAAAGGGATGCCTACTGAACTCTCAAAAGCTGACCTTTCATCACAGCATACTGCTGGTCTTGGAGAATTCAACTTTTCTGAAGTTACAAACATGTGAAACCTCCTCTCCTGTTTAGATGATTTTGAAGCTCTAAACATAAATTATACAAAGAAACAGCTTGGTTTAATTATAATAGCAGAGCAAAACTTATTTTTCCAGTTTTTATCTTAACTAGACAACAAAACCCCACTTCAGCTGATAAATTAAAGTGTGCTGAGATTTAGAATAGAACTCAAAAACTATCTTTTATTTTTATTGCTGTCAATATCCTAAGAAAAAAATATGCACCAAAAACTTTTCAATTTAATCTCCCTGGTGTTGCTAAAGAACTACCCAGCCTCTGCAGACTGTAAAGCCAGCACTTACAGCACACCACGATCACCATAATTAGAACATAGTAATACCAAGCGATGCAAGAAATTATTTGCTGGTTTTCATTAAAATGCATGGTTCATTTTTAATTTTTCCTACAGTCACTGCACCAAGATGCAAGTTCAGAACGGCCAGAAACTGCTAGGCAAAATGTATGTAACATTCATACTCAAGTTGAATTAGCACTACAATCACTAGAAGCTTTGGTGCTGATAAGGAAGCAGAGACTGATTTTAGAAAAATGTTACAATTTAAAGCTATTGAAGAGTAACTGAAAAGCTTTAATTATGACTTCTGGCTGAAATAAATACATACAAAAATGAAGGTGTTAATTCACACTTACCTTATGGGTTATTGTTTATAGTCATACTGGCTATTTCATTTTGCTTTTGTCATCTGATAAACCCCACTAACAAAGGCCCAGCGCTCAACAGTTTGGTGTTGTAAAGAATAGAGTTGCTTTCTGGTATCTATCTTCATGGCTGTTTCTCAGCAAGAATAAAATTAGTTTCAGGTGGGGTATTTTAAGTACTGCATTACTAAATTTTCACATAAATACAGTCTAAGAAATGGGAAATGACACTGTCAGAAATTATCTGAATGGCCTTATCTGACTGCTGAGAACAGTTTTGCAACAGACCTTCTAACTGGCCTCAGGGAAGTCGTTTCTGCATTAGGTATTTCTGCTCCCCTTGCTCCCTTCAAATGAGGTGAGGTCCCTGCTGAGACTGGCATGAGAGAAGGTGTGTGTTAATATACTGTAATATACTGCATCTCTTCCAGTAATGGGTATGTCAAACCAGACAAAACACAAGTGCTAACTGCAGCTCCAAAAAGCCTGTCAAGAGGAGGCACACAGTGGTCCTTTAGCCCTCCTTATGAAAAATGAAAAAGCATAGGTCAAAGCTATACCAAATTAATTTAAGTAAAATAATTTTCCAGCCATGCCCAAGGTTTGGGCAATAGTGAAGAAAAAGACATCTAGCATTTTCCAGCTGCTATTTAATGCCCCTGAACCTGTTCTTTTTTTCCCCTGTTTGCTTCTTTTTTGTCTCACTCCACATATATCCTTATATATTGAAGTCTTGTAGACTTCTCAGATTTTAAATCTCTCCTGAAAGAAAAAATATCTTACATTCCTTTTTAAAAGGAACGTTCCTTTCTAAAAAGGAACGACTCCTTTCTCACCTTTTGTTAACACAGGTTTCCTGCTTTCTTCTCCCTGAGACAAAATCTCATATTTTCTACCAATCTCTCAGTGTCAACTCAACCCATTAGCTTTTACTGCAGCCTCATCACTGTCCTCTGACCCCACCTACTAATGAATACTGGTCATTTTCAAAGCTGCTCCAATCACACCTTCCCTGTGGTTTGCAGGATCCCACTCCTAGCAATAAACACTCCTTCCAGAACACCAAGACTACTAATGGTTGTAAGAAACCCTACCCTCCACCCACTGCAAGTCCCTTCTGTCACGCTACTTCTGCATTGTGTTTTCAGCAGCACCAGCCCATTCCTCCTCTTCCACTGCCATGTGAGCTCCCGGCATGGGAACTGTCCAGACACATTGTGCTGGCCAGCCACCTCAAATGCACAACTGGAAGAAACTTCTTGGTGCTGTACACAGACCACCCACCTCCTGCTCTGCCCAGGGGACCCAACACATCCTCAAAGCTTCAAGAAAGGAATGGGCACTTCATGGAGCAAGACTTCTGCTCCCTTGGGTTCCATCTCCCACACAAAGAAACAAGACCAACTTCCCAACTCGCTCAGCTATGCGCATTTGAGACTCCCTTTTCACTAGATTAACATGTAAAAAATACACTTAAATATTCACAGTTATAACACTGGTATAACAGTAGTGATCTGCCTAAGGATACAAAACAAGATTCATATGGACTCTTTCCATATGTTTTCTCCTATAAAGTAAAAGCAAGACCTAGCACATTCTTATTCTAATTTCTCAGCAATTTTTTTTGCAAGCTACCTTTGTCACATCAGTCCTAAAAATGTCCATTAAGGATGTTTTTACTAAGAAGGGATTCTTGCTAAATTGATGCTTCAACCACCTGAGCAGACACTGATTCCCTTCTATTCTCACCTTTTCCTTGAATGGTATTTTGGTTTTATTTTGCAAGCCATCAAATCCACAGCACCTCTCAACCTGCACTCACAAACAGTTTTGTCTTTCAGCTCTGCAGCTGAAGTGTTACTCTCATTCTACTGCAGCAACATTACTTCTGAGCATTCCCAGCAAGGCTACTGGCATTGTGCAGCTCTTTCTGAGACTGACAAAACTCCTCTCATACTGTGCCTGCAAACAGGAAGAGAATGGTGGAAATAAAAGTGAAGACCTGCAGCTGAAGTTTGGGGGGCTGGAGAGGAATTTCCCCACACTCCCAATGCTGATTAGTGGGGTAATTGGCCCAGTTGCATCAAGGCAGGACAAAATCACCACAAGGAATCTTTGCCTGACAACAGATGATCAGAAGATGCTTCACAACATGAACTTCAAATGTATGATATCATTTTCTTCCAGCATTAACTTATGGTTAAAGCCATAGCTGGATCCATGACACCAAATTATTGCTGCAAAGCTAATAATGTACAAAAAGATCTCGAAACACTTCTCCTCCTCTCTGAAATACCAAGCCCCTTATTCATTAGAACAAGCTGTATTTGGAAGTTGAGGTTATGATTTGTTTACAAACTGACCAACTCCACTGGTGAGAGAAAAATAGGTTTTCACCAGTATTCGTCTTACTTTATAATGACATTATGAACAGAAACATTGCCTCTATATTCTTTTATTTAATCATGCTCATGAAACAGTCAATTCAGCCCCCAAACCTGAGAAAGGACAAACACCAACTACAGTGTTATTTTTTTAAACTCTGTATCTCACTTGTTCACTTTTGACTTCTCCAAAGCTTAATTCAGCCAATCTCCACCCTAACCCCTGGGAGTATCTTGTACTTTCCAGCCATCTGGACTGTATTTACATTACTAAGAAGAAAGTCAAACTTGCCCATGAACGAAGAAAATCTCCTTACTATCTTTCTGTCTTGTCTCCATAGTTATCTTTTAAGTTCTTATTTTTTCAAAAAAATGACTGTTCTCTCTGGGGACCTCACTCAATCTCCCTCATGAGCTCTACTGATATCATACAATTTCTTTGCTTATAATTTCCTAGTGCTGCAATTTAAAAAAAAATTTAAAATAGAAATTACTGTTTTTCCCCTCAGTTTTCACCCTCTCTTCACAAAAGCCCTTACAAACAGTGTGAAAGTTCACGAATGATGGATTAGGATAGAAGCAATTGTATCAAAGTGTTTATTTAGACAGTAAAAGTGACAGCTTTGCAAATAAAATGAACTATTGCCAAACTAAGATCAGAGACAAATTTTAAAAGGGACATAGACAAATATTTACTTTTGAACTTGTATCCATTTTAATGGTATTCCTCCCTCTGGCAGTGACTGCTGCATCTTGGCTCCTCCAGGACAGAGGAGCACGCAATTTTTTAAATTTGCATTTTCATCAAACTATCTGTGCTGTGACCCCTTTCCCAACACTGCTAATCCAGTGCGCTGAGGAAACTTGAAGAAAAAGCACAAACTGCAGAAAACAAGAAACTACTTCAAACTGGTTTTACTTTCAGCCACATGTCCTTAAACCCCACCTATTTTTTATTTTATCTGAGCTGCAGTATAAGTCTGCTTTTTAGCATTTTATAACCCTATTTTTCAGGGCACACTATCTCTTTTGATCAAAGGTAGTCTATAACTATAGCTTATCATTAAAAGCTATTTTGCAGATTTGCTCTGCTCCAGTTGGCATGCACCAGAAATCTGCATCAAGTTTAAATGAAAGCCAGATTGGTGTCTTAGTTACAAGGAAAACTAATGAAAGCAATGAGTGATGCTTGACATTCAGCTTTTTAACCAGGAACTGAAGAACCCCAATGCTTTGTGATGCCTGACCCCAACATCTGATTAATTTCAAATATTAATTCAGTTTAACGAGCTAATTTAATACCTGTATAAGGGAAAAATACCAATGTAAAATAAATTAGAAAACACTTACTAGGAAGAAAAATACCTTTCTAGAGGGGTGTTTGCTTAAAGAGAACTACCCACTGTTGTTTATTTTCAAGCAGAACCTCTGAATTTAATTCAACAAAGTGACCCTTCAGCAGCATAATGACTTTCAATAATCATGTCAAGTATCTTCTTGTCTCTTCAGCAGCTCTTCTGGAATACCAAGGAGTAGAAGTTCAATTACAGATGCATGGTAGGCTGCATACCACAGCCACAGTAAATTCATTAGAGCAGGAAATACACAGCAGAGAGGTAACAATGAATTAAAAAATGTAATGAATATGCCCACATGAAAAAATAACTACTGAAATAACTCACCCAAACACTACCACATTCTGCTTGCTTTCTTTTAAAGATGCCAGTTTCTAGAATGATTCAACATTGCCCCTTCCCAGTTTTTTCCTCCTCATCTCCAAAACTCAAAAGACCAGCAGTGCAAATAAACATGGTTTGTCACTAAAAGTAGCTGAAGTGTTGTGAAGATGCAACATATCTCCGTTTTAGGGAAGCACAGCCAAATTACTTATCAGAAACAAAACCCCAGGAGATCTGTTATCAATTGAGCAATACCTCTACTAAAAAGGACTTCTCCTCCATTTCAAGCTGTTCAAATTTTCCCCAAAATTTGCAATACTTTTTCCTTTAGAAGACATGGACAACAAACATTTGGGCAACCCTGAACTTCCTTTTCTTGAGACACAAGCTGAATGTTTTATGCAAACTACTAAAAATAAGTTTTGCATCCAGCAGTGACAACTCCTCACAGCTTTAATCAGAGGAATAGCAATCACAGCCTAATGGGTCCTGTTCTCTAGAGCATCCAAGTTGAAAAATTATCAGTAGGAGAATATCCACTGCAAAAAAGAGAAGAATCTGCCAAGAAGTGAGGACTAATATATTTGTACTTTGTCTGCCTCAATTTGGTTTTACATGTTACTAACAGAGAGAACAAAAAGTGACTTGATGCTCAGTCTGCAGCTATGGTATGAAATTAGTTTCTAAGGAAACAGGGCAGAATCCAAGGGACAAAATTTCTGTGTTTGTGCTGCTTCTGTAGCTAACACAGCATCAGCTGCAGAAGGCACATGAAGCAAAACTCCAAACTGATTAAGGGATTGGACCTTTGGCATCCTGAACCTGCAATTTAACTGTCAGCCTCACTGGTGAGGCACTCATCTGTTTGAGGAGAGCACAGAGGTGTAAGCAGGAAGCACACCAGCTCACAGCCACTGCCAGCCTGCTCCTCTCAACTGCAGTGCAGGAAGAGACACTAAAAATAACACAGCTGGCACTGAATATAGTCTGCTCCTTCAGGCGTGCACAGGCTCTGCTGGGACTTTTAGAAAATCTGACTGCCCACATCTCGTGGTTCCTCTTTCAGAGGAAAAACAAATCTTCAACTAGTGAGGCAGAAAACTTTTCTGTCCAAGAACTCAAAGTGGGTCTTGCTGATTTTCAAGAGAGGTTTCCACACCACGAATGCCAAGCAGGTTTCCCTGCTGTGATGAGCACTGGGCATGGGACAGCATCCCTCCAACCTGATGGCACGGGGCTGCTCTGGATGCTCTCCCCAGCTGGTGCTGCACCCTACGTGCAGGGATTGCACTCAGGATGCAGACAGGCAAGAAGGGCAGCTACACCAGGGAACTCCAGATGATGAGATCCTTCAGGCCAAAATAATCAGAATTCCACGGAGAATTTAAAACGTCTCAGGTTTGTGGTGCACTCTGAAATGAAACATTCCTCCTACCAACCAGCCACGTAACTCATTGCTTAGCAACAGAGGATGCACACATGTACCTGTCTGCAAGAGGGAAAACAACTCTTGTTATCCATCATTCTTACAACACAATTTCTCTCTGAGTATACACAGGGTTTGTTGTTTGTTTTTTAAAATTATCTTAAATTCACATTTCGATATAAATCCAGGTCCCCTCTACATTCAGTGAAAACTAGATCATGAATTGAAAATAGAATGTTTCTAAAGCAGTTTCAATACAGGCGTTTGAGTAAGGCTCATTTCAACTTGAGAGGGAACTCTCTTGGTTTGCTGTGTTAGTTTGGGCAGTGACAATTCTTTCTGCACAGCTTTCCTTTTCAGAAGGAAAACATCAATGCACCTCAAAACCTCAGTGTTAAGAGTCTACTTCTAAAACTGTTTGCCTGACAGCCAGAGGTGACACCCAGCCCTGAAATCCCAAATACATTACCACAGGCTGGGGTATTATTTCCACTATGCCATTCCAGTGCAGAACACACATCAATACTCATCTCTGTCCATAAATCAATGGAACCTATTTTAGGCACAAAAGCTTCAAAATAAATCCTTCTGACCAACCTCTCAAATTAACTATGCAAATGCTGTATCAAAGCGCACAGATAATTTTTACTTCAAATTTCTAAAATCTGCACAGATACTCTGAAAGGAAAAGAAAGTAAATGCCTAATTATACACACTGAATAATCCAGATAATGGCCTGTCACATGCATCATCATGAATGCAAATCAGAACAATGGTTTTAGCTGTAAACACAATGTGGAAACATCAAGTAACTTTGATCTTGTCTTTGGCAAGAACACCCTTTATTAAGATTACCTTCTGTATTCAGTGGTATTTATATATATATAAATATAAAATATAATGAAGTATTTTTTCCCCTGTTGAATCTCAAAGCCTTTCCTTACAAAACATACTCTATGAGTTATTCCAAGTGAAATGAATTGTATTTCTCCAAACAGAAGGCTCTTACTGCTCTGCTAGAAACACTAAAAGCAAAAAAAAACTTGCTTTGTTGTGCTTTACTTTCATTCAAGCAAAGTGTGATTGGTTTTGTATCCAAAATACCCACAAAGTGTGGCTGTACTCAAAAGCTCCTGTGCTGAGGAGCACATACCAGCTTAGGAGAGAGGAAGAAAGCCATACCCAGAGCAAGGAACTGACCTCCTAATGCCTGCTGTGGAAATGAGTCCTAGCATGCACCCCAGGCATGTTTAGGAGGTAGGATTTTCTTCATTTCTGCCTACTTCTTCATAACACAGCAAGCAAACCATGCAGAAATGAAGTGACCTCCCAAAGGAAGGGCTAAAACTGAATAGATGAGAATGCCCAGGTTGGACATGCCAGGGAGGCAGTGGAAACCACTGCTGTCCTCTTTGCCTGGTACTAAAAAATTCTTTGTATCACTGCCCATGCTGTTAAGAGAAATTTCAGCAAGTGTAAAACCTTATTTCATAACAATGTTATTAAGGGGAGATTAGACTTTTAATGAGACAGTTCTACAGTTTAAGAAATTGAGGCTGGAAATTAAAAATTAGGAATTTCAGTGGTGATTATGGCTAACAGTGACTGAAAGGTCTAAGTGCAACAGGGAAGTCTGTCTGCTGTATAGTGCAGCAGTCTTCTTCCTACCCAGGCTTTGCTTTCTAACACCTTTTGCCTCTTACAGATAAAACACAAGATACTAAATCTCACATTGCAGTTTTATTAGCTGTAAGGTATGAAGAAAATCTATGAAAGTAACAATACAGGCAAATAAATGCACAACTTTTTAAAGTCACCTCTCAGTAGCTGCATTTCTAACAAGATCCTCAGCTTAGGCTAAAGGCATTTATTGCACACACCTGGATCCCTTCAACAAAAATTACTTTAAAGGAGGGAAGGGAACATGTGCTGATCAAACAGAACACTCCATTAAATGGTGGTGCAAGACTGCACGAGATACACATTGAAGGCCAGCAGAATTAATCCACACCCAGGTCTAAAATAAAACAGTACTATAGAATTGTAAGATTTCCTGAGTATGTGCACCTCAGCCAACTTACACAAGCCCTTACCTATCTCTGCAACTCACTTTTTTCCACCGCTGAAACTGCCAAACTCAAGAAAAAAAACAGCCACTTTCAAGGCAGTCACATTGAGAACTTGTACATCAAATTCAGTTAGGAAAGTGAACAAAACTAGGACAGACACCTTCAGCTTGAATTTGTTGAATGTTTTAATGATTCGAGTCTAATTGTGAGCTTTTAGCTAAGCTTTTCTTTTTACTTTTTTTATAGTAATATCTGCCTATCCAGACCAGGTTTCAAAATGTAAACAGGGACTTATTACCTACTTAAACAGAACTCCTATCCAGTGTAACATTTATTAAGACACTACTTAAAACACTGTCTGTATTCTCCCCTCTCTGTCTTCCTGACATGAACTCATCCCTCATTTGCAGATCCATTCAACAAACTCTTGTTACTTGGTCCATTTCTGTTGGCAACATGCACAACTTCGTGTGTTTGTAGGAAAACAACCATAACTACTTGACAAATACCTTAGGAATTGCAAGTTGCAATTATCAAAACATCTCATGAGCTTTCTCCTAAGTTTGCATCAGCCTATATGCTTGCTAGCAAACAGCAGTCATGCATGCAAGTTTCCTGTTTTAATATTCCTCCTCCTCCTTTTTTAAGCAAGATTATTCTCATCCTTAGAAACAGGAAGTCATTAAGTTAAAAATGTTTATACTAAATGAAAACACACATATTGCCATGACTTCTACTCAGTGACTATTGGGTGGTCTCAATCTGAATCCGCTTTCTGACCAGCAAGTGCCTCCCTTGGAGAAATTATCAAAGCATGGCCTCAGAGACCAAGGATTGGAAAGGTATAAACTATCAGCTACTATAATTACAGTTCAGGATTTAACATTTTTTAGAAGACTTTAATATACCCAACAAAAGTCCCAAACATCTGTTTTCAGTAAGTATTTAAATAAATGTTTTTCCTGAACTATATCAGAAATTGCTGGTGCCGTGTGTTTCTTGGGATGAGGTCAGCAGTGTGCGTTAGAGCAGAGCCTTTGCTGCAGTAATCACCATGTTTATTTGTGACAGAGTGTGGTTGAAGGGGGAAATCCACAGCCCACTGGCATGCTCCACTGTGACCTTCAGAACCCATCTGCAAGTGCCTGTGATCAGTGCCTCCAACATGCCAACTCTGGTCATACTCTTATTCATAAACTCCTTGTGTTTCCTCTTGAATTTGATAAACATTAAAAAAAAAAATCTTCATTTTACTACTGTGATAATAATACATTGATAGATGGCCCAGAAAGACTTCCCATGCATAGAATATCTGACCACAACTCTCCCCACACTAAGAAAAATCTGTCACTTGCTATTTGAGTTTATTGTCAAACTTACTACCATTTGCTTTTTATGGAAATAAAGTACATCTCAGGAAAAAACAAACTTCAGCCCATCAGCACACATTTTCAATTGCTTTTTCAACACCACCTGTCCTTACTACAGGAAAATGGACTTCCTCCCAATCTCAATATTTTAATTATTAAATAATTGGAAGAAGTGAAGAATGCTTCTCAGAAGGGAGCTGCACAGCAGTTCCTGAGCGAACATGAGCACTTTCGGGAAACTTGAATGCTCTTCCAGCACGCCCACTTGCTTCCTGTGAACAACCAGCATGCAGAATTATTTGGAGAGGTCTTCCAAAGTTCTGAGAACATGATTTCTGTGCATTTTGATGCTCTATGAATCACCAAGAACAGAATATGAAGCCAAGAAACAGTAAAACATGCACATGCACATACAACAAAGTAAGAGCTGCTAAGACTAATAATAGCAAAATATATCCTGAAAATAGCAGGAAAAGGCCAACAGGAAGATACACATTATGCCACTTCCACCTGAGACTCTTTACTTTTGTTTGGACCCACAGATCAATATGAATGTCAGGAATTAATAAAGCTAAGCAGTAGAGATCAGCTCTCCAGAGACCAGCCACATCTGCTCAGCAATGCCAAGCTGCCAGCTGGACAGAGTCCCAAAAGCCTTTAAAGGGTCATCATGCACAGCAAAAGCTTGTACTAGAGTAAAAACCTTTTAGCTTAGCAACTAAAAAGGTAATAGATATTCTGTTAATTACATTAAGTAATTAAGTCATGTTTAGCTCTGTTAATTAGGATGCCTAATTTTAAAAGGTCTAATAGCCACAATATTTAAATTTCTGGTTTGTTTGGGTAATGCAAGAAAAATCTGTTCTAAACCATTGTCGTTTTTTTTGACTGACTCAAAAGAAGAAGTTATGCTGTTAACAGAAAAGTTAATCAGTTGCAATGAAGAGTCAAATAAATTATTACTTGTTGAGTACTGCACATTCTAAGCAGCTTTAGTGTATGAATAATCAGTTAAGAAACACAAAATGAAAGGCACCCTGGATCTCAGTCGAGATCATCAAGCACACAAGGATACTTTATCTGGGTACAAATTGTCAAAATGCCCTTTCCTTGTGCACACTTGATAGGAGCCTGTTCAGGGAAGAAATAAACCCTGCAGCAGATGACATTTGCCTCCCTCCCCAGTATGTCCCTCACTGACACACAAAGTCTGGCAGGGTAGAAAAACTCCCATCGAGCTTTTGATACATAAAGCTATTTCTGAAATAATTGCTGGCTGCATGGAAATTGCTCCTTCCAAATATCTCAGATTCAGGAGTACAGTACCATCCATGCTCAGTCAAACACAGCTTCATCTACAGCTTCTTCTACAGCTACAGGTGGCTCAACTTTCATGTGACAAAGACACAGCTGACACCCTTCAATACCTGGGCAGGCATGTGCTGAGGAGATCTGCTGTTTGGGATTTCAGCAGCTGAAACCCCACTGTAGCTCCCCCTGCTCCCAGGGCATCACAGCCCAACACTTTTTCATACAGGATATCACACCTGTGATGTTTGCAAGGTATTTCCAATTCTTATCTTTTGGCTTGTTTCCAAACAGAACCCAAGAGGTGAGTCCAGGCTGGACCACTACCAGCCCCACAGACAGCTTGTTTTGTAAGCAAATCTAAGAGCACAGTTAAGATCAGCCTGCTGAAATTAGTCTGAGCAATTCATGTTCAGCACAGCAACTGCAGGGCTGGCCATTTTAATAAAAGCAAATCACTGCTCTCAAATTTCACTCAGAGCAGTGGCCACTACCAGAGGGTTACCACCAGTCCTAAAAGGCATTGTGTCTGTGAAGATTTGTCACTGCTCCTTCTGATCCCATGCAATGCATCAGGAGCACTTCCAGTCCCACTACAGAATGTGGGACACTCCTCATGAAGGCACCTGGAATTATTAGCCCCCATTCAATTAGCAAATTCAGCTAGTAATTTTATATGCCTTTAAGCAGGGCTTATAAACCACACAACACAGTGCCCCAAACCAGCCATCTGGAAATGCAGATGTCATCTGCTCACCTTGGTAATCTGCTGCAAGGTTTTTCAGATGAAGATGTATTTCATCTTGTGGTGCTATATAAATAAACAAAGTATCATCAACAATCATTTTATCTGACTGGGGTTATGTCATATGGTTTGCTTTCTCTATGAAAGAAAACACGTACATAAAGTGCAACCAGATGTTGTTGGCAGAGAATCCATTTAATATGGACTCATTTCTAAAAACATGATTACAGATGTGGCCTACATCCTGAACCCAGTGTTTAAGGAAAAATTCTATGTGAATTTCACCCATTTTCTATGTTTTCTCTAAGTCTCCTAACTCACAAAGAAAATGTTTCTTAGAACTGAAAAAGTTGCATGCCCTCCCCTTTCACAAATCCACCAAAAAATAATTCAAGCACACTCTTATAAAAAAAACCCCTGAGCATGGTACTGAGGAAATCCTGCTTTGTAGCAGCTCACTGCTATACCAGCTGTGAGAAAGCAATAATGCAGGTTACAACTAAATCTAGACTGAGCTTCCTTGCTACAAACAATACTTAGCTAGCACTGCACCTGACTTGTAATTTGATTTTCAAAGTGCAAAAATAGTTACTACAACTCTGCTTGCAGAACTGTGGAAACTGTAGACACTCTAAGCAATTATTTGTAGTGTTTTAAGTAAAGAAAATGAAAAGTCAGCTGAAACATACCAAAGTTTTTGATTAATAATATAATTCTTGAAATCTCTTAAAAATTTAGAGAGCTCTTAGTAAGGCAATCAAAATATAAAATAAAGATTTAACTGGT
>VYZP01025612.1:20615-31763 GCA_013400635.1 Hypocryptadius cinnamomeus
GATTGCTTAGGATATAGAAGGTTGTTTAATTCTAATAAAACCCTAAGCAACCAACAAAAAGAAAAGAAACAACAGAAAAGTTTTAAATTCAAAATCAATAAAGTCTGAATGAGAACTCCACTGTTTCATGCTTGTTGATTTATAAAATCCTATCTAGAGCCTCAAGAAAATTAGAATAAAGCTCAAACTCTTTTCAAAACAGAAGAGAAACAGTACAGAAAGACTGACTACATCATTGCACATCTGAACCCAAGAGATTTCCACCATATTTGATATCCAAGTATTGAATTAATTAAGAACAGTCCTCTTAACAAACACACTCCTGAATTAGATCAGACAAGTTCTTATTGATATGAATAGAGAATCCAATGCTTAAGAAAAATTGTCTCTTTATAATCACTACTCTCACTCCACATCTGTGAGCATACAAAGTTAAAGTAGTAAACCCCCACAGGTTCAGTGGTTACTGAGACTGTTCCCTTACCAATGTACTTATCGAAGGAACAAAAATACTTGAAAAGCTGAGTTAGTTAACTACCAGTGACATCACTGAGAGCCAACAGTTAAAAAGAAAGCAACCCCTTTCCCCAAATTATCTTTAGATTAGACCTTTAAAAAATAAAACTAACTCTTTCAGAGGACAGCACCACTTAGGACCATCTACATTTCTTGGTAAAGCTCATATATTTGATTACTCTAGATTATCTTTTCCAAGCAAGGTATTAAAAAGATCATATGAAATGATGAAAAAGTCAAAAAATAAAAATCAAAACAGGGGAAAGTCCTACTTTCACCTAAGAAATTCTGTGTCAGATGATGTGAATGGAGGTGAAATTTTAAAATCCTCTCGTGCCCAGCCAATTTCTAATCAACAGGTACATTACTACTTGCTTCTGGAGGCAGGAAGATGAGACAACTGGAATTTTACACAACTATTTAAAATGTCCCAAGCGACCTTTAACAAGAGCTTTAAACATCTGTTTTGAGAATCATTTTCAACAGGACTAAATATATATGCATGGTTGTAGAAACACTGTCTTTGGTGGGGGAATCAGGTTGATTTAAAGTGTGGTTACACCTTGTTCAGAGAGGACGCTCTGGGGAGGCTGGATAAACCAGCACTCCGAGCCCAGAGGTGAGCACAGCACTTGTTCCTGCTCCATGAGGAAAAGGTTCTTTCAGTGAGAGAGGCTGCTGAAGTGCCCAAGCTCTGAAGCTCAGCTGTGCTCTCACCCAAGTGTTTCCAGCTACTTTGGTTTGTGGGTGTGATGCAGGTGAGAGGCTCTGCCCACCATGAAGTCTATCTGCAGCATATTTAAAAATTACCCCCCAACTTCAGCTGCTACAGCCTCACTTAAAAAGAGAGCCCTATGTGTAGGTGCACTTACCTGCTATTTATAACAGAAGCCTTGCTAGCAAAGCATTTTCTTTAAGCATAAAAGAAACCCCAGTTTGAGAAACCTACCTATGGATGGGGTTAGGGGAAACAAATGAGGATGTGTGCGTATTTGTTTATTTTCTTCAGAAGGAAGACAAATAAATGGAATTGCTTGAGAACCCAAAACCTTGCAGGTGGTTTCTGGGCACATTAATGAATCAATGGCAAAACCTTAATGCATCTACTACTTGCCAACTACTTCACATGAAGGGTTTAACTGTTGCCAAGATGGGTGAACATGGACAGCTGTCACATCAGTATGGGATAAAATATCTTAAAAGGAGAAAAGTAACATACTGCAGCAATTACACAGCTTGTGTTAAAAAGTTTGAAAAAAACCCCAACAACCTCACAGCCCAAGTCTTCTCAGACATTAAGCCAAAATGCAGAGAGATTATTTAAATATAACAGCAATCTGAATAATGAGCTGAGAATTAACAGAGTTGTTATCTGGGTGCTATCTGCACAGAGCTGAGAGGACACACAGATCCAGGCCCCCTGTACCAAGAATCTGTATGCAGCCATAACAACCCAAGTGTGCTATTCACTGCTCTGCTGGGGCACCTTAATTAGCCAGCCAAGCCCGACTTGAGTTTGCCTTGTTTTAAGGCTTCCAGCATCCTTAGAGTGTTCTCCAAATAGCAATTCAAAGCAGGAATGTGATTAAGGGGAAAGCCTTGGCTGGCCACAAATAGTGCTGTGAATACCTCCTGCCTTCCTGCTCCCTTTAGGGCTGAGCCAAAGAAAGAGCTGTGGCTCAAGAGAACATCTTGGGTGTGAGTGTGGGTCTGAGTCCAGTGCAAATTCCTCCCCACAAGTTGCTACAAGAAGTCTCTGCATCTCACAGGGATGACAGTGCTCCTTTCTGCTTTTACAACCACCACCCCTCAATCTGATCTATCAAATACACCAAAGAGAGCACTCTCATTAATGAGAGCTGCACAATTGCACACTTTTGGTCATTTGTGCTAGTTCAGTTTACCACAAAGAACAAACAACTACAAGATCAGATTCTCTTGCAGTACACAACATCACTCAGACCTCTCAGGAAACCTAATTTCACACAACTGCAAGGTAAATAAACAATTTGAAGATATCAGCTGCAACCTTTTATGTTTTTCACACCGAGTTACACAACCTTGCAGCCTCAGAACCCACAGGTTCCTGTAGATGAGTAGGACTTCACAAAGAATCTGTACTCATGTCACCTCTGGTCAGAAGTAGACATTGCAATAAATTTCTGGAAGACAAAACCTATTTTTACAAATGCTTCAATAACTTAGGCACTTCAGGGCAGACTTTTTTTCTTTCTTATGTAATGCCCATTGCTGGAATCCAGAGAAATATTTCTAAAATTTTATCCTTGGGGCAAAATGTAGTTTTACTTCTTCTGTCAGCTTGCTTTTGTTCTTTCATCAAGCAGAATCCTCCTTTACCACATATTGCATAAAAAGACCAAAAACACGGTGTCCAATAAATTTGACCATAATGCACAGGGCTGATGCACTGCAAGTGCTAATCTCAAATCACATACAGCTGCTTGCTCCATGACAAATCTAAGTTTCGTCCTCCAAAGTGCTACATGTTAGGCCACTGTAAGGGCTTTAATTTTTACTTCTAAGGTACTAAAGGTAGAAAAGATGCAGGAACAGAAGTTAAAGTTATGCCATTGAACCCTAATAAGAGAAAAAGCTTCCCTAATTAGGAAAGCTTCTCCTAGATTTCTGTGAATAAAGAATTGGATAAGGTATATTGAAGAGCACATGCAGAAGAAGATAGGAAGAGGAAAGAGTTTTGTGTACTGGGTATCAGCCACTGCATCCAATTTCACCAATTGGTGAGCAAAGACACAGAAGTTTTTGAGAGTAAGAGTGGGGGAAAATACCCCAAAGCATTCTAAAATAATTAAAAGGACATTTAAGCAACAGCTACAGTTTCAACTTCAGCTTTATGTAGTATCTCTTAGTTTGTAAATGTCAAAACTAATACTATGGCTTTTTCTCCTCCTCTCTCTCCTTGAGAAGTATCTGCAGAAAACTGCAGTAGTGCACTCTCTCTACCCCAAAAGACCAATGTTCTGGCATAGCAGAGGCAGTGAAAAACAGATTCAGCATCATTCCCCTTCTGGCAGTGCTCAACACGAGAACGAGAGAAAGCTACCAGCATACCCTGTGTTCTTGCTTCACACTGTATTTCTGGCTGACAGTCATTTATTTATAGAATCTCACACCAATTTTGCTTGCATCCTGAAGTGCATTCTGATTATTTTATCCCTATTTTAGCACATTACAGTTAATAACATTTTATAAGTGTAGTAAAACACAAAATATACCAATAACAGCTAAGGGAGTTGCAGCAAAAGTGAGAGGCTACAGAAATGAAGGTCAGGTACTCACTCTGCCAGAAAACAGCACTGCTTCTCACTAAGCATGAGCTCAATGCTGGAATCAGTGTTTCAGAAACCCCAGGCACAGTCAGGTCTGTTACACTGGCTTTAGTGACAGTCTTTTCAGTGAATCTGGATGTCTCCTGTTGGATTTACTGCTCTAATGGCATTTGAATGAAGGCAACTCCCTGAGTAAGCTGGAATTCAAAATAAATGCATGAAGATAGGATATAGTGATTAAAAGTATTGCCCAAATCATCTGCTATTGGTCTCTCAGTTCCTTCAGGCACTCAAAGTGCCTCAATTTTAAACTCTGTTTAAAGTAAAGTGAATGAATGCCAATAAAAAAGTTTGATGGAAAACCCAACATCAGCCAAATCTGGCATTGTTTGTTTCAGTTATATGGAATCATCGTGTCCGGTCCTTGAATCCTCTTTATTATACCCTCATTTCCCCTGACTGAAGAAACCTCTGTAACAGAAAACCCTCAGGAGCCATAATTTAACAAAGACAGCATCCAAACTTGATACAAGGACTGTATGAATGAAGCCAGTAATCTGGGTATGGTTAGAGTTGAAAAAAAAAATTATTTCCAATGGACAAAATGAAAAACTACATTTGATAATAAATCTTCTTTTTATGAGTAGGCTTAATACTCTTCCTCTTAGTACAAGAATGTAATACTGTCTTCCTTGCCAAGAAAAAAAAAAGGACAGAAAACCCACACATGACAAGAACTGTAAAACACAGAATAAACATCAGATACACAAAGTATTTTCAAAAAGTTCTCATTAACCAGAGTTTTTAAGAACATCAGTGCTTTAAATGAGTCTTCAGAAAGACAGCAGAAGTCAGAGACACACCAGGGCTGGAGCAAAATGAAACAATTGCACAGGAATTACTAGAAAGCCCCTCCAACCACTAGACTATTGCAAGAAAGCAACAGGCTACATGTCTGCAAGCATGGCAGTCACACAACAGATCTTGGGCTGGAAGATACCCACAGCACCTTTTTACTACAAACATCAACCAGATGAGAACCCAAAACTAACTGAGCTTAAATGAGGGTGGTGTTTGCACCCAAACCCAGGCACTGCTTGTTCACAGTGTGAACAAGAAGAAAACTGCTGCTACTGAATGTTTGTGCATTCTAAAGGTACCCACTACAACAAGCTCTCTCCAAAGCCATTTGGCAGCTCACTTTTAAAATTCAGGGGCTCTGTTTTGGTTTATCTAACAGTGAAATGCTACCAAAGAAACCAAGTTCACACTGGGGTAATACTGCAACAGGCAAAGTAATTTTCAGAAGCTCTTTCTGTTGAAGTCAGTATCAGGTCGTCCAACACGCTGACACAGCTAGAGCAGTTATTTTTAAACACAGCCATAGTCTATTTAACTAAAGCATCTTTACTCTGACTGAGCCAGTATTACTTTGATAAGACTCCTTAAGTCTCTACACTGAAGCCTGCATATCATATGAAACAGAGAAAATGCAAACTTTGGAAGACAATCCTTCTCTGCAGTTAGAAGAAGAGAAAAAAAAGGAGAGAGAGGAGAAGGAGAAAGCTGGGAGGACCTGGCACTGGAGACAATAAAGTGCTATCTGCAGGACAGCTGTTCACACTGAGAGCTTGTATCACCCACCACCTGCACAGAGATGCACTGGAACCATTTCAGTCAACTCCAACAGCAAAGAGCTTTCTGCTGTTAGGGACTCAGCATTACTCTCCTAAAACAATTCTTCTGCCAGGTTTTCTTACACATTGTTTAACTGATGAGAACCTGGATGGAAGGAGAAGAGAGGCAATGCCATTGTCAAAGGCACGTAAGAGGCTGCAAGCTAGAATTAGCATTTTGGGCGGCTCGCTGAGATATGCTAAGCAACTTATTTGTATACATTTTCTTCAATGGAATTCTGAATTCTTTATATATAAAGTTATCTTGTAAACATATGCAGAAGTTCATTACTAGAACCAAGAGCAGCCCCACCTTTCCCTCTCACCAAAGAAAGAATTTGTTCTATACATATAGACAGTGTGGCCTACTTGATGTAATAAAATTCTCCTATGGCAGTATTTAGCCTCCACTTCTTACACATAACTTATGAAATAAAGCAAAAGGGAAGCCATGGTATACACTACTCAGTAGTGCACACCTTTGAATTTTACTACAGAAAATTTAGTTGTGCATCTTGTGCTATGCATGGATACTGCAGGCTCTGGAGGCAAGGGGAGGCTGCTGTGGAAAGCAACACCGAGTGCCCAAGACCAGCACACCACATAGGATTGTCACCCACTGGCAGCCACACAGGGCTGGGATGAGGGAGCCACACAGCCTAGCATGCTGAGATTATTTTTATTAAAATATTTTTGAAATTATGTCGTTTTGCCAAAACATTGCATTTATCCCAGAATCTGCCTTTAAATACAACTGTTCCCCTTCAGATTCTGAGAGCACTGGGAGGGTAAGGGGGAACCTCACAATCTGGGGGCTGCTACATGGTATCTCAAAGCCCAGAGAAATTGTTTGATCACTCCTGATGTCCTACCAGTCAGTCCCCTTGCAGCAGACTCGGTTTACCAACAGCTCTGAGTGCTGCAGGCAGTGCCCGGCTGCAGAGCATCACCACACCAGGATTAAGGGGCTGGAGTCTACCTGTGCTGACAGTGCCCCATCTTCTTACCCCTCCTTTTCCCTGCTTCTCCCCACTGCCTTCAACACCTTGTACACACCTAGTGCTCACTCAACCCTCTCTTGAGTTAATTCAACTTATTAAAGAGAGTTAATGCAGTCAGAGGGGGGAGAGGAGCTTTTCTGCTGCAATTCACAGAGAATTGCACAAGTTCAGCAAGCAGCAGGGCTTACAAAAGAGAGGATGAGGCAGGACCACAGGGCCAGGAGGGAAGAGCAGGATATCCCCTTTAGCTTGGTTGTAATGTACAACCCAAATATTTCAATCGGATGGAAATCTGTCCTAGAGAGGAGTGACTGCACTAAAGAGGTGATTATATTTATTGGAACGGTGACATGCAGACTTCTTATTCAACAGGGCTCTTAAATAGGATTACAGGGCTTTAATTTGGCTCTTTAAATTGGTTTTGGAGAGAGAGAGAGAAACAAAAAAGTTTAGAGAGAGGGTGGAATAACCTTGGAGGGAGCACACTACATTATGCCATGTCAACCATAATAGCTTCCCTAGCACAAATATATGCTTGTGCACATTCTCCAAGTTAACTAATAAACAAAAGACCCATAAAAAAGATAATTACTTACACTATGCATTTGCACACTGTAACCAGTAATTTTGTAGCTTTAGTTCCATCTTTCAAGTAACACTTATATTGACAAGGAACAGTGGCAGCAGTGTACATCACAAAAGGAGTAAACAAATGACCTTTATCTGACTTTAACAAAGTAATAAAGGATAGGCTTTTTTTTTTTAATTTTTTTTTTTTTTTTACTTACTTCAAAGAGAGTTTTATAGCTAGCTACCAGCAGGGTGTGGACTGAAGCAAAAAACTTTGAAATGGGTCCCTGTGAAATCTGAAACCAAAATACAGCAGAGGTCACCTCTGTGAAGAACCGCCTTGTCTGCATGTATACTATAAGCAAAGCTCTGTTAGCTCAGCCCCGGTAATAATGTAATTCAACTTAGCCCCTGGGAATAGCAACAACATCAGGTTTCTACTACAAAGATAAATTTACTGCACACAATATCTGTTACTATGTATTTGCAGCATGTTTGATAGTAGCCAGACACTAGTGTTACACGGTATACCTCAAGCTATTTTCTCTTGCTAAAGGCTAGCCCAGGCTATAAATAAATTTTTATTCTTACTCTCACCATTAGCCAATTCTTTTTAATCAACATTGCATGTACATTAGTTTTATGCAATATACTAGCTAATATTACTAGGAAAGGAAGAGATACATATGGGAGTTTTCTGCTTTAATTTTTAAATATTTTTCCCATAAAGGGGAGAATACCAACCCTTTTCAACAGGGAAACTGATAATTTTTCCAGTGGAGAGATAGAATCTCCTAAGACAAGTATTGGGACAATAAGACCAATATCCTTCGGTCTGTCTCGTGGGTTCCTGTGAAACAGTTCACAGACCCAAGCTCGGTGACAAGTGCCATACAGCACTCGAGGGCCTTGGAAGGGGACCATGCACACATAGCTCTGCTGACACATATGGCCCTGGCTGTCTGTTCCTCCAGCTCTAGGAAAGGAGCAGGCAGATGAAGCTGCTGGCATTGGAAGCACTGGACGAGCCTGGGCTCCTGCTGGCCCTGCCTGCGGAGCAGAGCGTTCCTTCCTCCTCTCCCCATTCCCTCTTTTTTGCCCCGAGGTCTCTTCTGTGTGTTTGCCAAATCTCTCCTCAGATGGAAATCTCCACATCTAAGCAAAGATTCCCTAAAGCACTGGACTGAAATGTTGACCACCCTTGCTGGATGACACCTCTCTGGTACAGAAGAAATAACCACACTTAACGGCCTCCATCGGCCACTGTGGGTCCATCACTTGAGAGACAGTGCCTTGATTCAGGCAATTGGAGACTTTCTGACTTAAGACACTTTGAAGGACACAGGATCCCACCAGACAATACATTAAGTGCCACTCGACTAGATTAGAAGCACTGACATGCAATAAAACACTCATGTTAGGAATGGCAAGGAAAAAGAACACTTTCTGCTGACCAGACAGCAAAAGTTTCCATTTCGAACGGTGTGGTACTTGAGAAGAACTAAGCAGTCTTTGAAATCAGCCCTTAACCAGGAGCTGTCTTAGGACATGTTAAAACGAGGGGCATGGATCTTTAAAAACATCTAAGTTTCAGCAAACACACACAAAGAGCATAATGTATATGCAACAACCCTTTAAAGAGGAAGCAGTATTTCAGTTTCTCCCCAAGTTCTTGGCTCACAGGAAAACATCTGATGTAAAAAGGGAACCAACCCAATCTGCCCCCCTGCCACCTCAGGGCAAATTATCCAGGCACCTATAAAAAAACCTCCTGATGCTTTACAGCTTGAATGTTTTATATAGCTAAACTGAGTTGTCTTGAGTTCACATACTTTATGTTATTTGATATGTTTTAACTAGGAAGCTACCTGGATTCATGTCAAGATTTTCTTTTTTTTTTTTTTTTTCTGAACTAACCTGTTTTTGAGCACAGACTCTCTCATGCTAGCAACTGAACAGATGTATTCAATCTCTCTGCATGCTGCAGAAGTATTTAAACAAAGTTTGAAACAGGGTAAAAAATGGAGGGGGGATCCTGACTACCAGACCACTTGGTTTGGTTTCTGCTTTTGTGTTGGGTTCATTTATTTATTTTGAAACACCACAAATTTCAATGTATTTGCAAATTCTTCTGCATTTTTTTCCTGCTCTATACCAGACCCATAATTTTGATCAGGTTGATAAGGAACAAAACAAACACCTAAAGAGGGCTTTGCTGGTTACAGACATACTTGGCTTTACAAAACATTGTACTAGCCATTATTAAAACATGCATCACAAGTCCTTTTTTCTTCTTGAGATGCTCGGAATTAAATCTTTGCAATAAAAATATTTATGAAATTTTGACTGAGAGATCTACTTTGGACAGTTTGTCTTAGAAGATGGAGTTTTTTGTTCCAAATCATGCACACACAGAGGTATCTGCCAAGCTCTCCAACTGTGTCACTCCAGTCCTTAAGCCATTTAACACAGAACATGCACGTGTCCTTTGAATGCCAAGTCAGCTACGTGTCAAAGACAAACAGCTCTGTACAGCCAACCCATTCCAACCAGCACATCAGCAAGAAATTCCATTTGTATTCACTATTATGCCCACTGATGGGAATGGGAAAAAAAAAAATTAACACATACCCACAAATGCTTTTACAACCTCAGTAACTTTAGGAATAAGAAGGTTACACAGACTTTGGTCTGAAAATACACAATTTGCCCTAGGGGGGAACAGCTTCTATTTAGTGGGTGAATTAAAGACCATGAACCTCTTTGCCTTCTGCCCTGATGGCTGGGTCCAAAAACATTTGAGTTACCAGGAGCATTTTGCCTTTGCCTATATGTTTAGACATATTTAGGCATTTAAAGACAGTTGCAATTGAAAGCCAGAAAAATTGTACAGATTAACTGTGAACACTACGAAGACAATTATCCCTTAACCAGATATTTAGTGCAAAGCTTCATCTGCAATCAAGATCTGAAACAGAATGATGGGCTTGTTGTGGGTACTATCACAATTTAAACACAGTAATAGAAATATATATTGAACTAGGTATTCATTTATTATTGCAGTAATGCTGTATCAGGAGAGCTACACAGGCTAATGCAGCATAGAAATGCCAGGTATTATTTTCATATACAAGTTATTACATCCTAAATCTCAGCACCTTCAAAGAACTGTAGTCAATACAGCTGAAAACAATTATTTGAGAAAACTTGATCTGACCTTCCACAGGGCACACCTTCAAATACTGTACAAAGTCTGTATGTTCCAAGAAAAAAAAAAATTAGGTTAGGTTTTGGTGGTTTAGGATACACGGCAAATATGGTATGTTGCCTGGTGTGTAACAATAATTTAAATAATATTGAAAGGCAGCTTGCTTAAATTGTATTTTACTCCTGTTTTAGCATTGACCAGGAGCCTGGAGAAATTGTTATACAATTCATTAACACTCCTAAAAATGGTTGTGTATCTGAGTCAGGAAAAAACAGAGGTACTTGTGAGGTCAGTACTTTCAAGTTATTGTATTCAGTTCTAGACAGAGCTGGATGCACTGCCTAGTATTGTCCACTGTTTCCGTCCCAAAATTCTATTTTCAATTTCACCTAATTTTTCATGTTAGGCTGAAGGTTGCCTCTGCTAAGTGTCCGCTAGATCTGAAGCATCTGAGCCAAAACACTTCTCTCTTTCTGACATCAGGGCTCCTAAGTGTACTTTCCAATGTTGTAATTTAATTTTTAAATTGAGGATATTTTCTTTGGAAAGCATTACCCAGCTTTCAAATACTTGACTTTGTGGCCTTAGTGATGCTCTTTATAAATACAGAGGTTTTTTGTATATACATCCATAAAGACTAAAACATCATATGGGTTGTTAAGACAGTACTGGGATACTGGATTATATGAAATGACTTACATTAATACCAGCAATCTCTTTGAGCCTAGCCAATTTATAATTTACATTGCTCTAGAAACTATTTATTTGACTCACACAGTCAACTTCAGTACCAAACTGCTCCCACAGCATTCTGCCAAGACTTCTAGAGCTGTCCAACAAAAAAAAAAAAAAAAAAAAAAAAAAAAAAA
>VYZP01025612.1:31825-70901 GCA_013400635.1 Hypocryptadius cinnamomeus
AGGAAATATAATATATATTTACAATTATATTTTTTTTTCCTTCCTTGTTTTGACTTGTATTGAATAGGTGAGCAAGCTTTACCCATCAAGTAAGCTTTCCTATTTTGCACTCTATTTATCACAGGACATATGCAGGTGTCCTTCCAGGGCTGACATTTACTGTGCATTTGCAAACAAAATATGCAGGTCCACCTGGCCTCTAACCTAGGCTGTGTTTAGTGTAACAGCAATGGATGATATGCAGAGGGATACTTGTTTTCTACAAGAAAAAAAAAGTCGAACAAAAGCAAAACAACGAAACTCCCATATCATTTAATGCTTGAATATATGCAATAATATTTTTAAAAAAAGGGAAAAAGCTTGGGATCAATTATTACAGGTATAGATGAAGACAACAAGCAGAGATTTTCAAAGCAATTCAATGAATCCTCTTGGTTTGGCCAACACAGCAGAGTTCAGCTCCTGGCTGAAGTGCTGCCAGTAACGCCAGGTACCGTTCAGGGCAGCACAGCAACAACGGGAGCAGCAGAAAGCTGCTGTCAGCTCCTGCTGCTCAGGACTGCCACGTACATCAGCGGGAGAAGTAACTTCAGGAGATTCCAACTGCAGAGGGAGAAGGGATTTACCAGCTGTTAGCTGCTGTGGGTCAAGAAAACACAACGTGAAATGCTACAAAGCAAGCCCCGGCTCTCACACCAGCCCGTGATTTACGGATCTTCACCTCAGCCCGCTGACTCACATGAAAACTGCCTCCTGCTTTGATGCCACTTGGATTTCAACACGCTAGACAATACAAGGCAAGAAAAGAGTTTCTTCCTAGCCAAGACCACAACAGTTTAACAGACGAGAACAATGAATGAGGCTATTAGAATATTTCCCTAATTAGCACTTTGTAACAGCTGACTGCATCCTTGTCGAGCGGAATTGACATTACTACCATAAGACACAAACGATGTTTAATACGCTCCCAGAGTCCTAAATAAACAGATACCTACATCACATTCACCAGACTGTAAAGATCCAGGTGGCAATAAAGCACCTGGAGACATCACCCTCCCACTGAGATGTGATGCTCTCAAGCCTTCTCCCACTATCCAACTTCTCAATGAATCTGTAGAAATCTTCAAGTTTTTAGTAGTCATCATTTTCCAGTTTACTCTACAGTTTTGAACTGCTATCCCTCTGCCATCAGCCCGGATTAAGAGCATGCCATAACTGAACATACTTTCTTATCTAACCAATTAAAATTTGTTTCTCTTAATTAATAATCTGGATCACAAACTATCTGCAAAAATGCCATGTACTTGCTAGGATATCTTTAAATGAAATCCCTCAAAATCCTATTTGTGATGATGTACAATGACACATGTTATCTTGAATACAGAAAAGAAACAAAAATGTTTTCCCACATGTCAAGTGACTCAGAGTTAGTAGAGAAGCAGAGTAGACTCTGTGGGCAAAGAGAACTAATATTAACACACAATGAGTAAGTTACTGCTGGTTCCCTAAGGGTCAAGTAGTTTTTATTCATCTTCATCTGCCAAAAAACACTACACAAAAGAGAACTAACCCCCAAGAATCCAACCAGAAGCCATACCACCATCTCTCATATGGCAACAGGCATTTCAAAACATAGCTTGAAGAAAAGCCTGTGATGTAAGGGGAAGCAATGCTATTAAAAAATATAGATTGCATTCTTCTAAGTCAATACCAAAACAATGACCAACTCGGTTTTTGAAGCAGCAGCACTATGAAAATGCAAAATTGATTTACAAGGGAAATAATAGCCAGAGGTTACTACGGCCGCTAAAGTTACAGGACATTTTTTAAAGAAACTAGAATTCATATCCAGTTTAAAAGGCGCTAGCAAAAAGGCAATTTTATGCACCATCTCAAAGTGAAGCAAGTTATTCCCCTAAATTAAAATTGTTTTTTTAAAGCATTATCATTCCAGCACCATCCACAGTGCAGCAAGGACAGCGCTGTGGTTTTAACTGGCAATGATGATTTTAACAAGGGAAAAACCAGCAGCCTTTTGCCTTCTTTCAGTTCAGTTCTTGATCCGTGAAACATTCCTTTACAAAAGGAAACAAACTAATGCCGGCCTTTCTTAAAACAGTTTTCATTTCTCGTCTCTTACATGTTAATTTCTCACGATTTTCACTCTTACATGTTAATTTCTCACGATTTTCACAGCAAATAGAGTCTTATGCCAGGTCATTTGGCCTCTAACAAGTGGAGCTGAACAAAAGCAGGCGGCCCCTGCGTGCAATGTCACCTCTAACATCACATGCAACAGGGACCGTTCCAGCACAGTTACACCGAGCCCAGCTGGGCTCAGCCAGCCCTGTCCACATTTCATAACCAGCAAAGGGTCACTACAAGGGCTGCAGTACACCTTGCTGGCCAAGGCAGTGACACTGCCCCGTTCCCCCAGATCGCTCCAGTCCAACCACCCTGGCAGCACTGCAAAGCCTGGGGGGTCAGAGGCATCACCTGGACCTTCTCTTTGGGTTAGATGATTGTGGGGTACATGACTGCTTGCATGCACCACCCTAAAATCACCTTTCCCTTAAATAATGTCAGCTGCCTCAATCCTCAGGCAAGAGTCAAGGATAATGACTGATTTAACCAAGAGACTATTAAATCCCCAGATATCCTAAAGCATAGCAGCACTCCATCTATTGGTCAGGAATTAAGGACGTGCTTAATCATCATCATCATCATCATCGTGCGCTAACCTCTATCATTAAACACTCAACCCCTAAGCAGCCCACCCCTTCCTGCCTGGGACTTCACATTCTTCCAACAAAAATTAAACTCAAGTAATAATATCTTCTGAGAAATAATGCAACTAAGGCTAAAAGCATTAACATGACAACATTTAAAGTTAAAACCGGCATACTCTATTAGTTACACAACTATAATTTTGTTTCACTGAGAAATACACACACTTCTTAGTCAAATCAGACAAGCACTGAGGAGCTTGTCTGATAACAGCCAAAGAGCTCATGCTGTCCCCTGGGTGGACACTTTCTTTCCCTGCAAGTACTGGATGCCACCAAGGAGGTTTGCACAATTTGTTCACACAGAGTTTCTAGCCAGCAAGGCCACTGAAGTGAGCGGGTGTGTAGTCCTGAGAACTCCCTGGTACAAGGCAAACCCTGGCAGGGAGGCAAAAGGGAGTCTTTACAGCAGAACTGCCGTCAAAGCAGACACGTGCAGAACCTGCCCTGTCTTGCACCACTCCCCCCAAAAGCCACCACCATCCCCTCCCAGCAGGTCACACACAGCCATACTTCTGCCACACCTGTGCTGCACTCCAGTCATCAGCAACTGGACAAGAAGGTAAACGAGACAGCCTGAAGCTGCCCCAGGCACACCAAAGCGCTCTTTGAAAGGCTGAGGTTACATTTGTCAGCTTCATTCCTCTGGTACCAAAGCTCATTTAAGCAGCAACTTCTCCCACACAATTCAGCAATTCCATACATTCATGCTTTTATAACCCTTGGCCATTCATTTTTTGGCCCAGATATTCATTGCCATTGATTTTATCTGTTTTTTTAAACTTAACTCCTCCACACAGTGGAACTACGCAGATGAGGCACATGCCTACACATTTTCCCTCCACTTGGTATCACATCACTACCCTCCAGACACGAGTCCAGGACATGTGAATGAAAACCAGCAGATTCAGGCTCAACCTGCCTGTAACATAATGATGCTGAGACAGAAACAGAGGCAACCCACCTCCACGACTGCGTTGCTGCTTTTGAGGCATGCTCTACTCTCCTCACAGAGCCACTCCAAGGCTCCCCTGCCAAAATCCCATCGTTCAGCCATGCAGACACTGCCTGCCCTGAAGTCTGCAGTGAACACTGCCTGATAACTCCGCTCTGAATTCTTAAATAAGCTTTTTAATTTGAGATGAAAACTGACCAACACCGAGGAACAAACTCCCAAAAGGCCCATCGTATATCCTCATTTCTGGAGCCTAAAGTTCACGGCAGCAACCCTGAATTTCCTCCTCCCTAAGACAAGCACAGAATGGAGATAATTCCAAACTGCGAGCAGAGCAGGGGGCTGGGTGGCCAGGGCGAGCCCGCAGCAGCGAGCGGCGCTGGGCTGATGCTGGTCACGCCGGTGGGTCCGCGCTGCCGTGACCGGAATGCCCGAGCCTGCACCGGGAAGCGCAATCCCGGGCTCTCCGCACCGCGATGCACCGCGGAGGTGGAGTTGCGCGCCACTATAAAACCCCCAAATAATGTAGGTTTTAAGAAGTTTTCCGAGAGGCGTAGGGAGTCCGGAGCCTTGCGGTGGAGCAAGGACAGTCCGTAGTTACAACAATCACTCCCAAGGTTTTATTTGATTAGCGGAGTTTCGGAGCGGAGGCGCATTATTTAAAGCCCCGTCCTCCTCCTCAGCCCGGCGCCGAGGCAGAACGACAGCACTGCAGCATCTCCCCCGGCGGAGAGCTGGCGTAGACCCGCGGGCAAGTTCCCCCTCGGCCCCGCGGTGCCCCCTCACCGCCCCATCCCGCCGCCGGCCGCGGCCCCGCTCTCCCCCCGNCCCCGCCGGTGCCCGCAGCCCGGGCGGCGTTACCTCAGCGGGCCCGCGCCTTTGTGCTGCAGTCCATCCCCGCGCCCGGCGGCGGGAGCGCCAGCACCACCGGGAGCGGGCGGGGAAAGGGGCGGCACACTATGTGGCAGGAAGGGACACCTGGGCTCCGCCTCCCGCGCCTGCCCGCCCGCCGTGGATCACTATCTGGCAGCGCGCGGGGGCTCGCCCGCCGCCCTTCCCCGGCCGCCCCTCGGCCAAGTTGGAATTACGGCCGCCTTCCCTCGCCCTTCCGCGGCTTCCAACTTGGCCGAGGGGCGGCGGCACCGCCAGTGTCCTCCACCCCGGCTGCGCTCCATTGTTGTCGCCCGCCCCGCGCCCCTGCTGTACCTGCAGTGCGGGGCTGGAGCATCGATCCCGGGGGGCCGTGCCGCTGGAGAGGGACTCCGCGGTGGGCAGCGCACGGCTTGGGCATGCAGGGAGCTGTATGCGGGAAAAATGAATAAAGAATCCACGCCCCCTAAACAAACAACAACAAAACCCTGGGTTGGAAGTGAAATTGTGAGAAATTTAAACAGTTGTTGGGGCTGAAAGGCGGCAGACGGCTTCTCCAGATGGCTGGTGCTGCTCAGGAGAAAGCTCTTTTGCCGAGAGCAACCCTGGCTAAAAAAAGCTGCATAAAATGTTGAAGTCATATTGGCAAACACTGTCCTTTCTTTCTCTCCTTTTTTTTTTTTTCCTCCCTGTTTTTTGTTTTCTTGGCTTTCTGTAGTTGTTCCTCTTTGCGGCTGAAATCATCCCTGTTCTTGGTTCCCCACCCAAAGTTACTTGATTTCTCGGTTTCAGGGCTGGTTTTGTTACATCTGAGCGGCTCTGATCAGACGTTTGAAGCCACGGAAGCACTGGGCACTAGTTCTTCTTTTAATGCAAAAAACAAAACAAAACATAGAACAAACAAAACCTCATTCTTTATTTTAATTATGTTTTTAATTATTTCTAAGATGCAGAAGTCCTCAAGTTCGACGAGTCCCCATGATCCAGGCTAGGAGTGAATTACAAGCAGGATAAGTAGAAACTTTGTAAAATATGCTTGAAAGTCTTAGAAGGTCCCTTTGAAATCAGCACTGCTGTTTACAGGTGTAAAACCACACATTAACTAACTCCATGTAGGTTCGGGGGACAAAACCTTTTAATTCTGGGTACTGCTCACTTTTAAAGAGTCCCTTGAGGACTGTGGTCACAGGGAAAGCAGCAGGGCTGGGGCAGGGTAGGATGAAGACCCTGTGTGCCAGGACCCTCTTCTGATGGAGTCAGTATCACAGCAGTGTAGGAGCTACAAGACCATCCCAGAAAAGTGAGCAAGGGCCCTTGGGAGATACAGCGGTCCTTGGAGAAAAAAGTGCCTGAGGCACCAAACTGTCCAGCCATGGGGTGTCTGATTTGAATACAGAGAGGGTGGAGAACACGTTTTAACTTTGCAAATGTGTATCCAGCACTGAGATGGCTCCACCTGACCGCACCAGCACCACGGAACCTGCAGGTACCGGCCACTAATAAGGGGATGAGGTGGCACAGCATCTGTTATTTAATACAGGACTGTTAACTATCTGGTGGCTGTTGGAAATTAAAACTCACCTTGGGCACAGGAAGAATATATAACTACATGTGGAGCATGCTATGAAGGTTGGAACAATTGGCTTTCTCCAATTTGCCTATTAATTCAGTTTAACACTCATGGAATTAGTAGGGCTGTTCCATCCATGTTCATGCCCGCATTTTTATTTCCTTT
This sequence comes from Hypocryptadius cinnamomeus, assembly GCA_013400635.1. Lineage (NCBI taxonomy): Eukaryota > Metazoa > Chordata > Aves > Passeriformes > Zosteropidae > Hypocryptadius > Hypocryptadius cinnamomeus. The sequence goes on from VYZP01025612.1 coordinate 38,172, forward strand.
TGGAAAAAATTTACAGCTGTATCATGTTTTAATAAACCTTGAACCTGAAGAGGCCAATAAATTACAAACTTTAGGTGTGGTTTTGAAAGTGAGGGTGATACTGGAATGAAATTGGTGGATCGGGATTTGCCTTGAATTCTGCGCTCTGGCCCAGACAGCTGCTTACTAGAGAGGGTGCAGACACATGAGCGATTGAATAGGAACTGGCCACACACAAATTTCAGCTGGAAACCAGAAGGGAGTTGTTAACCATTAAAGCAATCAAATACTGCCTTTTCCAAGGGGGGATTTGGAATGGAAAATCTCACTGCTTTTAAGTTGTAGTTTATTAAAGTCATTATACAATTCATTGACTGCAGCAGCAGGGGACAGACTTGATGTCTCAGGAGTGCTAAGGTGCTGCGTGACATTGATCACACACCCTGATATTTGAATTTCAGAGGCAGCAGTTGCTTATCCCAGCAGATGCCTTTCAGGTTTATTGTAGGGTGAGTTTTCTTCTCCTGGGCATGTAGATGAGTTCTGCTTTAGTCTTGGATGGATTATGAAGCTGACATGTACTGATGATTCAGGCTATAAATGGATTACAAGCACGATCAAGGAGAAACTTTCCTGCATGGAAGAGACTTCTGCCATTACTACTGGAGCTTTTGTTCCCTCCTTCAAAAAGCTGCCAGGTGTTTCTAGAGAGTCAGTGGTGTGGGCCACTCTAGTTAGGCAGATCTCTGTGCTGCAGCTGCTGCAGGTGATGCAGCAAATGGACACCTCTGCCTGTGGGCTCCTGCTGTGCCTGGGGGCTGCTGTGCAGACATCCTTCTGTGCAGTGGGACAGGTAACATCCAGAGCAGGGAGGACAGATGATAGGCAGGGCTGTTCTTTTGGGGTTGGACTGTATCTTAGCAGTAAACCCCCCCTTAACAAGTGAAACCAAGTACATAGAAAGCTGCAACAACAATTTTTGGAGAGAGACCCCTCAGACATACACCTGCCTTTGTTACCCTCTCTGGACGTCACACTGTTTCTCTCTGTTGGCCATGTCAAGGAAACCCTCTCTGTGTACATTTCTTGCTAAATACATTGAAAAAAATCCACACAAGAAGTAAAGTGTTTCCTTTTTGGGAACCCAGTGTGGCAGAAATGCTTTGCCGCTCTTTGCCACTTTACATGGTAGGGCAGCCTTTTCACCCTCCATAAAGCCACGTGTCTAATCAGTGGACCTAGCTGAGCTACTCATTAGAAACTTGGCCAAACCACAAACATTTGTTTCCTTGCTTTATGCCAAACTCAGAGAAAGGACGAGGGAGTGGCATGGAGCTCATGTTAATGAGTTCTTCATTCCCCACAGAGAGATAATCAGAGCACTGCTCAGAGATTCATCAACTTTTTTTTTTTTTTATTAGCACTTTGATGACCTACATGTTTGGGGTTTTTTTGAGAAGTTACTTCAGCTAAGAGCTAGATAATTCCTCATGCAGCTGTGGTTTAGGAAGCAGCTAAGGGGATACACACGCCAAATTACTTTAGCTCTAGTTAAAAAAAATATATAAATATACCACAAGGTTTCCTGGGTGCCTCCCTTTTCAATCAAGGGCATTATGTCCTCAATCCGTCTCTTCTGGGTCACGTGTGGGGGGTTGGTTTCTTTTTCAGTCTTTGCAGCTTGGTGAGCTGTACAGCAGAATGCCAAACACTGGTGGTACTGCATGTTCCCCACAGACAAAGGGCTGTAACAGCTCCCTGACCCTGCTCACTCTGGGAGGGAGGCTCCCTTGGGAGCAGTTAAAGGCATTTCCGGGGACCAGCACAGATCCCACAGAACCCAGCAGGCTGCCTGAGGAAAAAAGCTGCTAAATGCTGAGAGCTGGAACCTTTTCCATGTTGCTGCGGGGTGAACCTCTAACCAAGGGATTGTGCAGTGCCTGTGAGGAGCCTCTGGCCCTGCACATGTGGTGGGAACTCACTGCAACCATCAACACATTACAGTGAAGGCCAATGGCAACAAAAAGCTCTCACGGGCTTGGCAGAGGCTGCTCAGAAATTATCCTAAGTTTGATATTTTCAGCTTTCCTCATGTAAGGAACTGCTTATGGTGGCAGTCAATAACGGCAGCTTCTCAGGAGTCCCTTTGGTTTAAAAGTGAAGAGCTGCTGGCCTTTTGCTGTCACTCAGGAGGGTCATTGGACGGAAAATGTTGTAAAATCTCTTCCCATGCCTCCCCTTGTCCCCAGTGACCAGATTTCCTTCTGGTCTTCTGGAGAGAGCTGTGAGAATACATACATTAAAGACAGGGATGTAGTCAAATACTGCAGGATAACCGGGGTTATGAGAGTGTTATAAAGGGATCCGATTTACTTTTTCCTGAATCAAGCCCCAAGTGTTTCCTGTCAGACCTCGGTACAATGGGATACAAATGTACAGTCCATTACGTTCACATTTCCTGCAAACTGCTGTCTCTTTCCTTGAACACAGAGTACAGGAAAGGATGCTTTCTGCTCCCACTCATGTCTCTCAACTGACTTTATCTCATTCGAAAAGGGAATTGAGACATTTAGCATGCACTGTCTTCAGTAGGTTGCCTCCCTTCTAATGTCTATTGCCTTAGGATGAGAGAGGTTGTAAACATGGAGGAATGCCTTTGATATCAGAGAGCTTCACTGGAGTAACATCAGCATGGATGAATGCAAAATGAGGTCCATGGGGAATAAAATGCTAAGCGTGGGGAGAAAAAAATCAAGATTCACAGCACTAGTCCAGAAGAATAGTAGCTCATACCATATAAGAACCCCATAGTTCTCATTTCCTCCTTATCCCTTCAGGACAGGAAAGAACATCCTGCTCTTCTAATATGAACAAAATAAAAGTTATTTTTGGAAAGAAAAACTCATGTTCGGAGCACATTTTAAAAAAGATATTGCTAATCTGTGATTCTGATTATGCATTTGGAGCACAGCACATCCCTTTGCATCAAGAAACCCACATTTATTGACTCAGCACCATCTACGCTCAGGCAAAAGGTTTGTGTTGGTTGAACAAGGTGGGGATTCTTTGTCAGCACATTAACAAGGTGACTTGAACCTCAAGTGCCATCTCTGACATGGGTGTGCTGTCACCAGACACACATCAGCTGGGAAGCCCAGGGCAACTGCCTGGGGGAGAGGAGCGTGGAAGTATGGGAGCCTAAGGTCATGGCACACTGATAGATGTGCATGTTGACTCAGTAAGTCTGAAGAAGGTTCTCTGTAATTTACCCTGGAGTTCCACTTTATTCTTCCTTACCCCAAAACAAATTGAATATAGGACAGAGTCCCTCATCCTCAGTGTTGAGGTATCTTGGCATGCTGTGATTTTTGTGCTATCTCAGAGGAGCATGTGATGCAATTTCCTGGACAAATGTTTTGAAGTTTAGAGCATCAAGTCAAATTCAGAGCTGTTTGGGCCAACTGTTGCTTTTTGTATTTGATGGATCACTTGAAAGGACAGCACAGCAATGAAATCAGCCTCAGATTTGTTAATGTGCCTAAACAATATTAATTCATGAATAATGTTTTATTTTGGATTTTGATAAGTAACTGTCACTCCCAAAGCTTCTTAGGAGGCAAGTAAGATAGAAGAATGTTATTAGTGCAGTATCTAACAATAAGGACAAACAAATTGTAGAGGAGTTAATAATTTACCAATTCAAGATTAGCAAACAGCTAATGTACTATAAAAAGAGTTCCACTTTCCCTTTAAAAACCATTCATAGAGTATAAGATTTTAGCTCCTCTCAGTGTCAAGGGCCCCAAATACCTAAGCAGACTCTTGGGAATGACCTCATCTGTAGTTTCTGAGTGTATTCCCAGGGATGCGTAATGCTAGGAATGGCTGGATCGAAAGCTGGGGGCAGGAGCTTGCTGCCCCAGCACAGCAGGGCTCCCCAGATTGCAGCACAGGCCAGCAGTGCCTACAGAGAGCTCCTGGCACCCGCCTGCAGCACGCCAGAGCATGCTCAGGGCAATGTCCTTCTGTCACTGCAGTCATCGGAGCAGGCTGAAAAAAACCATCCCGAGATATTCCTATGAAGTCAGTGGATTACTCACATACTTAAAGCACTGATTTCCCTGGTGAGACAAATTGCGTTCAGTGGTTTTCATATGAAAGGATGTGAGATTGCTGCTGCTGACTGTCTCCATTTGTTCTCAGACAGGAAGTGGAGAAGGGCAGTGGGACCAGTGATCAGGTCTGTGCAAACAGACACTGGAAACTCAAAACAAATCAGTCACAGAAGTATGTGGATAGAGAGAAAAGAGAAAAACCTTTGCTTCTCTTTGCCCAGCAAATCCTGGTAATTCTTCAGAATGTGTACTAAGCAGTTCCAAGTCTGTCTCTTACCCTGTGATGATTTACCCTAAATTGCAAAGTCTGTGGTTTTAACTGGGATATCTGAACTCTCTGGGACTCCACAGGGGAAAGATAAATGAATCTACAGAGCAGACTTCAGTGTCACAGCTGAGGGACATAAGGAAACGGTGGAGAAGTAAAAGCACAAATTTTCTTTAAGAAAGGAATGAACAAGAAGGGAATGTGAACAAATTCCCTTTAAGAAGAATGCATAATTCTACACACCATCACTTACATACCAGAAAATAATACACAAATCCACTATCTAGTTAGAGTTCTGAATGTGTGTGTTATACAGCAGATGAAGCAGCTCAAACTACTGTGCAGAAAACAGATCTTGGATTGTCTAAAGATAGGTGGTGAAAAACTATCAAACATCCAGAGTTTCCTAGACTTCACCGGAGTGAGAGATACATCAGTACAAATTGAGTCTCTGGCCTCCTGGAGCTCTGCAAATCATCAAAAAGGACATTAATGTCATTAGCAAAACCAACAAACGTGCCTATACTTATTACTTGTTTGTAATAAGATTTGGCTAGTGTATAATTAGCAGGCTGCAGAAGTCTTTTACGACCTCTGAGAACAGTCTCTGCCACGCTGAGGCTCACCAGAAAATTCCCATGCTTTCCATGTAGTTACAACTTCCCCATTGATTTCTACCCCATCAGATGGACTGGCATAAGTATATGCTACATGTCATATGAATCCATGTGAAATATATATATATATACATACACATGCATTAGTTTGGTTTGATTATTTATTCTACAAGGATAATCTTTGACCAGGAAGGCTTGTTCCCCAAGGGGCAATAACACTCTTCTGCCAAGCAGGGCAGTGAGTTATCTTGTGTATTTGTGGTAGGTAGACACAGGATTACCCATTAGTTGGCTTGAACACATCTCACAATGTGTGGTTGATCGAGCTGGTTCTCTGCCCTTCTGCTGGGATGCTTTTTTCTCAGGGGTTAAGCATGGCTGTAGTGATTTCTTTAAACATGTGTCTAACTAGGGCGAGGGAGGCTGGAATGGGACAAGTCACTGAGTAGCTACTGAATTGGGGCCCTGATTTGGATCCCAGTGCCAGTTGGGTGCCAGAAAATGGCACTGAACAAGACAGCAATTCATGCCACCACTCTACAGAAAGCTGGGGGAACGTTATTCTTTGGTTTAGGCTTGTATGATGCTAGATGGGAAAATGGCACACAAGTGTTCATCCGACACTGAAGCAGATGACAACAGCGGTGTTGGAGTTGGCCCTCTGTCAAGCTGAACTGCAGCTACAGATCAGGCATCCTGCCTGGCTTTCAGATAGGAAACCAGCTCCAGACCTCGCAGCTCTGCTGCGTTTTTCTACAACGGGGGGCTTTTCAAAGCTGTTGAACGTATACATGAGAACCGGCTGTTCCACTTCCTTTTCCAACACCAGAGGTGTAAAGAGGCCAGCACACAGCCAAGAAATGGGGCCCTGAGTCAGCTGGGATTTTCTGAGCATCTGACTGATAGATACCCTTCCTTGGATGGAGCACTCCAGCTGCTGGAGCTGGCTGCTGCTGCTAGAGGCCAGCTCTCAGGTTCCTTTAATGTTCTCTGTGCTGTGCTCTGAAACTCAGCTCAATGATACAAGTGCTTTGGGAAGCTGGCATGGAGGGATCTGTTTTGTGATACACCTTCTGTCCCTTGCACCAGTGTTGTGCCCCCCGTGCTTGGGAAAACTGCTCTTGGTTTGCAAAATGTACAATTCATATGTTGCCTCTCTGCCTTGCAAGTGGCTGCTTGGGACAGCAATGTGCTGGGACTGTGGGAGTGATTCCTTCCCATCTCATGGATGAACAATACATTCCCTTCACTTGTGATATTGTTATCAATGATTCAAAATGAGATAGCAAAAATTCTTTCCATGCTGTGTAACGAGCTTCCTAGCAGAGAGATCCAGCTGCAGATATGATACTCATGCTCTGGTGCTTTCAAGGATTATCAGTGTAATGTTGGATGCTAATGGAAAGATGCACTGAGTGTTAAAAAAAACCCCAAAACAACTGCTGTAATAAAATAAGACTGTAATTCCATTGCTGCTGCAAACTTGGTGTATGAACATGGGCAGATCTTCAGGAGAAAACATCAAATTTGCATGCCCAAGCCAAAGTTTTCTGATGTCCTGACAGATAGTCTTTCAAAACCCATTACAGCAGGTATGGCCATAATTCATAATCTTTCTTCTACCTGGGTGCTCATTTTCCCAGCCCTTGACTAAAGTGTCCTGAGCCACTGATTTGTCTAACTGGATCCAACACTATGCTTCTGTTTCGAAGCCTGCTAGCAGGCAGGCAACACCAGCCAGTTTTACTTACAGAGCCCCTCTGGTTTCTGGGGAACTTTCATTTTTCTCAAAGTCAAACTGGCAATTCAAGACTAATGAACTGCTGTGAATACTCTGCTTTATCAGAGGAAATAGTTGGAGGCTGAAATCTTGGTCCCCTAACAAGTCTTTGCGAAGATATTAACATGTCTTGCCAAGACCTAGTAATTCCCTCGCAGCCAATGCAACATTCCTTAGAGGCCATAAGGCAAGACTGGAAAGGGGGATCATGTGGCTGGGCCCAAGCTGAATTAGCTACTCCAGAGAAACGCCCTGAGCATGTGACTTCTTTGCAGACACAGATCTAAAGTAACAAACCCACCTGATTTTGGTGAATCCATTCAAGACATCTATACCCGAGATGTCTTATATAAGAAAAATAAGAATAAATTTTCAAAAATGAAACTGAGAACTGTACATACAACGCTATAGCCATAAGGAAACAAGTAGACTTGATGATTGGGGTAAATAAAAGGAAGTGGGGAAGAGGACATTGCCCAGCTATGCCTACATTTTATTTGCTTGCTCTCCTGTGAGGAAAGTGTCAGGAGAAGAAAAACAGACAAATGCTACACGTATCCCCTGTAACTGATTATGCAAAATACTGTTCTTCTGGGAGCTGCTTAGAATAAGTTAAACCTGACTTTCAGGGGATGAACAGCAGGTTTTCAATTATGGCATTTGGGACCTCTGGAATGGGGATTATGAGAAGACAGTATAAGTCAGATGGCCCTTTTGAGACGTGCTGTTAATTCAGTGACAGATGAGACCTCACACTGGTACTTTTGCAAGCACTCAAGGTATGTACAGTAAAGGGCAGCACAAAGATCTTCAAACAGGCTCCAGGAGCAGTGGAGCATGGTTTGGGCTGGGGGAGGATCGGTGCCTTGGATCCCAGGATGTTACCATCGCAGTGCCTCTGCTCAAATGCCATGCAGCTAATTAGTTGTGGGAGCAGCCTTGGTGCCTGCTGGTTGGGTTACCTCTGTGCTACATGCTATTGCTGAGCTATTTCCCCAGCCTGAAGGGCAGGGGGAGTTTTACCAGCAGGTTGAGTGAAAACAAGCCAGCAGGCAGTGCTTTGCATCTCCTACACTAAGAATCTTTACTTGGTTCACCACTCATTGTTCTGACAGTTGTCTCATTTATTCACTTTTTACATCAAAATCCATTCCTCTAAAGCTTATGTCTAGCCTAAAGCTTCAGCATGTGCTAATAGTATTAATCATTCTGAAAATAGCTCTGTCTGCTCTGCTATCAGTAGCTATCTTGATGACACACTGTCCCAGCTCCACATTGCTTCCCTGCTCTCTGGGGGTGGCTCTCGAGCAAGTGCACAGCAGGGAAGGGGGACAGGAGGCAGAAGGAAGCAGAGGGGGATGCCCTTGGGCTGTGCATCTATATTTTAGAGGCTGTGCCAAGGTGCATTTAGCTGCAGTGCTTTTCAGCCCTGGTTCTTTCTGGGGGGCTGAGCTTCCCCTGTGTGTCCCATCTGTCCTGGAGGAGGCATCACACAGCAGGTTTGGGCTGGTAAACATGGTCTAGAAAGCTTCCAAGAAGGATCCTCTTGTCACAGGCTTTAGGGGCAGATGGGACTTGCAGATAGGAGAGCCAGGTCTTGAAAATGCTCTGGGGTCCTGCAGTTCAGCTAAATGTTGATGTTGCTGTGTGACCTGCCCATATGGTTTTGCCTTTTTACTAGCCTGACTTCTGTGTATGCTTCCCTTCAGAAAAAGGAAAGATATTCTGGAGGGCTTCAAAACCTTCTCCTGAATATATTAAGAAATAACACCACGTGTGGAATCACCAGCAGAGAAATTAAACTGAGACTAAAATTAGAGTTTCTTTTTTCTTTTTATTAAAAGAAAGTATTAAAAAAGTTTCTATTTTCTTTCTATTTTCTTTCTATTAAAATTAAAAAAAAATGCCCAGATCTTGGACTCTCATGTTTCTTTATCTAATGGACAGTCTCCAAACAAAAACATCCTCTGGGGCAATGCCATGTTCCCTTCACAATTGCCTGTTTTTCCCTTCTTTCTGATTGTATAATATCTCACAGCTAGCTATGGCAATTGTGGAAAAATGCCAGTAACAGTAGTAAGGGTGCAAGTAACACATTGCCAGCTTTTTTGAATATAATTTAGCTGCTGAAAACCAAATGATGGCTACAAGCATATGACCAGTCACCTGCCTGCTTCCTGGCCCACGGCTGAAGAACTTCAAAATAGTACAAAAATATTTGCCAGGTAATTAAAAACCCTGACTTTTATGAAGGTCAATAGAGATGGCTCTGCCAAGGAATGCACACACAAAAAAATTCCAGCACAATTGGCAAACCACTTCCCATGTCTTAGTTTCCCATTTTAATATAATACAAAGTACTTGCAGACCTGACTTTTCCATGATCCACAGCAGGTGCCAGAAGAACAAATTCCCACTCAGGGCATTTGGTCAGGTAAAGTACTACTGTACTGAAAGTTGCACATGATGGAGTAGTCATTGAACAGGAAAACATGAGGTCATTTTTAGATATTGATAATTCATGGAAATGTAAAATATATGGGACATAAGTGGGAGTGGAACAGAATACTGCTATGGTAATTGTCCATGAAATGTTATGCTTTTATTCACAAATCAATTGACAAGTCAACAAGTTCATCTGAGATCATTGTGTATCTGAGGTACTTCTGCAGTACTTGAATTTTAGAACTCTAGTATCCCATAGTAATGTAAAAATATTGTATGTGTAGTTGAAATTAATGTAATTACCTGATTTCTTCAGCACTGATCATTTATTTTGACTCTGTGGTCCTTGGGGTAATATTCTTCCTTCAATTCAGAGTATACTGTCAGCATTAACAGTGAATCATAGACAGGAGAGAATAATCAGCTTGCAGCTTCATCTCTTTTCCAGCTAACCTTTTGTCATGAAGCATTTTTAAAAGGTTGAAAATGAACATAAAATTGAAAGTTGACTGAGCTACTTCATGGTTTTTACTACAGCAGCAACAATAACCATGCCACTAAACAAATTTACTGTGAAAATTATTTTTGCTGTCAACACTGTTGGGAAAAAGCCAAAGTTCCCACTCAAATTACAGCAGTACTGCCCAGGCTAAACAAATTTAAAAAGTGAGGATTTTGTGATTTTGCTTTTACTCCCTCCAAAAATGCGGTGCGTTTCTTGCATCATGAGCTGACATCCTGTTCTGCCACACTGTTTTTTAATCAAATGCTTTCCTTTACCTGTTGCTTGACATTAACCCATTGCTCCTCCTCTGGATCCTGTCCTCCGTATCTGTGCTCCCATTTCCTTTCTGCTGCTGTGCTTTTTAAGTTAACATCAATTTTAAAATTTCCCTTTTAATCAGCCCAGGCCTGCTGGCATGAGCTGTCAGCAGTATTCATTTCTCTAGGCTCTTGCCTTGTGTTGCATTGCCTTGGCAACAAGATTTAGCAGCAAGGCAACAGTCTTGAACTTGTCAGAGTCTGTTGCAACGCGCCGAGCATGTATTACTCTCCAGCACCTCAGGTTGCTATAACAACTACTAACAATAAAACTCATCTCCTGGCTTTTAAATACAGGAACTTCTACAGTCTGTTTCCTGGCAGGACTGCAGCAATATTATGTGATTCCTGGCTGTGCTTGTTTTGCCTTCTCCTTCCTTTTTGCACATGATAGCAGCCTGCAGGAGCGGGGCGCCGGGGCACGGGAAGGAGCTCGGGATGGGCAGCCCGTGTCGGTGAGCAGGGGCACTGCCAGGGCTGAGACTGGGGCTGGGGGAACAAAATGCCAAGTGATCCCAGGGACAGTGCAGGGCACACAGCCCCAGCAGCAAACTCTAAATGCTCCAGGCTGGTGATGCTCAGCACCTACCTTCATCAGGCCTTTGGCTGTGGCATTTGTTTTTTCCCCTGTTCCAGCAAAATACACCTTGTGTGGCTGGTAATGACATCCTGGGGAGGAGACTGCAGCCATCAGAAGACTCTATCAGCACAAAGTGCATTCTCACATCCTTGCAAATGTTCAGCTGGCAGTATTGATGACAATATAGGAGCAGTGTACTGTGGAAAATTGGGCAAGGGACCAATGACTGTCATAAGATCATATAATATCTCAAGCTGGAAGGGACCCATGAGGATCACTGAGTCCAATTCCCTGCTCCTCACAGTAGTACCTACAAATAAACCTTGTGACTGAGAGCATCCTCTAGATGCTCCTTGAACTCTAGCAGAGTTGGTGCAATGATCACTTCCCCAGGGAGTCTGTTCCAGAGATCAACAGCCTCTCGGTGAAGAACCTTTTCCTAATGTCCAGTCTGAACTTCCCCTGACACAGCTTCATTCCTGTCCTATCGCTGGTCACCCAAGAGAGATCAGCACCTGCCCACCTCCTGCCTGCTGTGAAGAAGCTCTAGCCTGCAATGAAGACATCCTTCAGTCTCCTCTCTCCAATCTGAACAAACCAGCTGAGATATCTGAAGATACCTCAGCTGCTCCTCTCAGTCTTGACCTTGAGGCACCATCTTAGTTGAACTTCTCTTAGCACAGTCTAATAATTTGATGTCCTTCTTACATTGAGGAGCTTCAATCTGCACAGAGTACCCTGCAGCAGTGCAGAGCAGAGTGGGACAATCTCCTCCCTTGACAAGCTGGTGATGCTGTGCCTGGTGCTCCTCAGGACGTGGTTGCCCTTTTGACTGACAGGCACTGTTGACTCATATTTAATTTGCCATTGACCCAAAGCCCCAGATCTCTTCCTTAGGGGCTGCTCCCCAGCCTCTCCTTCCCAAGCATGTACATATAACCAGGTCTGCTCAATCCCAGGTGATGTTTGTACTGAGGTACCTGTGCCCTGATCAGCATGGGTTGTCACGATACAAGTGTTGCAAATTAAGTCTGAATCACTGGTGCTAGGTATTTGAAAAACCTTTTAGCAGAGACAAGACTGTTAGTGCCAGAGGAGCTCTTTATGAGGAACATTTTCAGTCAATGAAAATGCAGGATGAGGATGCAAATTGAGCCAGTGCTCAATTGGTTCAGGAACCATGGAAATTTCTCAGCAGCTCACACAGTGCCCTGTCAGATCTCCTTCCTGTGGCTTCATTCATGAGGACAGAGCAAAGCACTCATCCTTTTCCTGTATGTCACATCCACGAGTATCTCGTGCAGACACAGCACCATTCTCACTTTTCCATAACATGGCTCATATTTCTTCAAAGGGACAGAATTCATAACCCGTGACGTAAACAATGGGAAGGCTTGTACAAGAATAACTCAGGATACAGCTCATTTCAAGCGTGGTGAGGGATGCAAACAGGAACAGAAAAGAAGCAGCAGATCTTTCCTCCTTTATGAGTGAAGCTCAGGTTCTGCAGCCAGGAAGCACTGCCTATGATACAGCAGTGGGATGTGGGAGGAGGCAAAGCTCTCTCTGAGCAAAGGTCTATTTGTTTAAACAGATTTTATAATGTAAAAATGGTGCTTTTCACCTTCCACAGTTGCTGCCAGCTGAAGGACAGTGGTTGCAGGTGACAGGAGCTGCTGGAGATCTGGTCACACTGCTTTGCACTGGCTGCCTTCCTGTGGGGCCAAAGGCTGAGATCCCTCAGGGTCCTCAAGCACAGGGCAGAGCCTGGACCTCCAGGTCTTCTAGAAATGACCCCAAGCAGGACTCATGTGGGTAACGCTGATGATAAAAGAATCAGTACAGGGCACAAAAGTCGCAGGCAAGGAGCATCCCTGGACATTCATGATCTTTCTACAGAGAAAAAAACTTACCTCATTTGCTTTCTTGGGCTCCTGCTTTCTACTGCACAGAGTTTTGAGTAAACATTCCCTGCACAAAGTTGCTAAGAGTCAAGGGGCCAGCCTGACAAAAATGCCCTGGCCCCCAGACTTCTCTGGAGTACCTCATGTTTCATGTTTCATTTGGGGGGAAAAAAAAAATCAGCCCAGGTTTTCTCACTCCTAATCTGGAGTTTTGGTTTAACAGACAAAACCAACTAATCAAACATAATGAGCCTTTATTTTAAGGAAAACAGCTAATTTGAAAAGCCCAGTTCTGTAGTTAGATCTCAGGACAGCCATGTCTAAAGAATTGAAATGTCATAGGTGGGATCTCAGATGTCCCAAATCTCTTACAGATATCTGCTATGGATCACTGTCCCTTGGGCATGAGAGTTAAGGAACATGGCCAGACACCAAAATAAAGCACCTAAGCCTCACAGTTTGGTGTAATGTGCAGGGCATGTGCCAGCATCCAGGCTTGTGCCCAGGTGCTGATCACAGCCTGGGAATGCCTCATGGCAGCTGCAGGTTTGTTCCCATAAGGCCAGGCACAGAACCTGGGCTACATTTTTAAGGTTTAAAGTTTCTACACTGAACACATGTAGAATGTTTAATCCCAACTTTTCTCTGCTTTGTACTGTTATCTGAGACAGACAGTAACCCAATACTTTGTGTCTGGACTCCAGCACTCACTGGAATAAACATCTGTTTCTTGTACTGTGATTCATTTAATATATTATACAGCTCGGGACACCAAATTATTTCAACACATTCAGGCTCAAGGGATTTCTCAGCAGGTGAGTGGGCCTCGCTCACAAAGGCAGTGACTTTGGGTGCGAACTGGGGTTGTAAAATGTGGCCCTTTTATATATTTATACAAATAAATGTCTATCACCCTGCAAATATTAATTAGAAACAAAATCCACTGGCAATCTCAGATGCTAAACTGGTGTTAACATTGGGAGGAGTGCCACTGTCCCAAGCCATGGCAGGAGCTCACAGGAGGGCTCTCATTTGCCTCCCAAGCAGACAGGACCTAGCAGACACCTGGCTCCATTAGTTTTATTGCTGGTGCAGATAAGGAAACCTTGTGTAATAAAAATATTTCCCAGGTGTCAGGCCAAAACACAGGCAGGTCACTGCGCCCTGTTAATGTTTGTGCTAGTGAAGACTTTGAGGAAGAATGGCATCACAGGAACTGGATAAAGTCTCTGTTGTGCAATGAACATGACTTTAAAATTTAGACATGGAATATATCCATAAATATATGCAATTCATCAGGATACACTTCCTTAGCAGAATGGAGTTTCATGCAGGCTGAACAAATGGTCTCTTAAAGCATTTAACACCAGTGCTGCACCAGTGACCACTGTGGTCTCTTTTGCATACATTAGATCTAGCTTTTCCCACCTCTTTTCCTGCTAGAATGGACAAGGGGAAACTAAGGAGTCCTGGAAATAGCCACAAGGCTCAAATCTGGGCCGTTTGCAAAGAGGCAAGTGCAGGTGATGGGGGATGTGTGTGCACTGTGTGGTGTTGAAATGGAGCCAGGCAGAGAATGCAGCAAACATTTAGTTTTCATCCGAGTCATTAAAGGTTTGCAGGCAAAGCCTGAACATCTGGTATTCGACTTAAAAGAGCAGACGTGGAAGTACTCAGATATCTACCTGGCCTACTGCTGCCTCCCTTTCCTTTCCAAATGTGGCTGCTGGGAACCACCCAGCCATGATCAACTTCCAGTGCTGGCCAGATAAACTGTCCTCCCTAGAAAAACGAAGATAAGATCTCCAGATAGGCTTGTTTCTTCTCTCCCTGCTATCTTTTCCCCCAAACACAACATTTGTTGTTGCAGTTTCTAGTTTCACTGTTTCCAAACATGCAAAATTTATTTTAAACATGATCCAAGAGGACTCATGCCACATGTTTGAAACCTTCATTTAACTCAGAGCTGAAAGCTAAAAATACAAACAATTTTTTGCTGTTCACAGGCCCTTCCTTGTCTTGGCACATTACAGCACTGCTGTTATCTACTACCAAAACACCGGCTTTAAATGTTGTTAGGTAATTTTCTAGGGTGGAAATAGGAAGAAAACTGGACTTGCTGTCCCCCACATGGACACAGGTGTGCCCCTGGGCTGGGAGGATGTGACCCTGCCCAGCCAGCACTGAGATGCTCACTTGGGTTGTTGTGAGTAAAACAATTTTCACGTGGCAGTTTGCAGGACAGTCCCTGGAAACACAAACACAAGAGGGTGGTTATTGTCCAGGCAACCCCAGCGCTCACACATGGATGGGAGGGACTGTTCAGTCATGTGTGCAACCTTGTAAAAATGTGTTTTGGACCTGTGTTGGCAGGGAGGAAGTGATCCCACACTTCACCTCCAGCCCCCTGCGTGTCTCCTGCTGCATTTCCCAGCTTGGAAACAGTGCTGAGGCTGTGGCACTGTGGGGCCATGGCAAAGAGCCCAGTGGTGCTGGTGGCACCAGCCTCTGTGTCAGGGAAGCGGGGCTGAGAGCATCCTTTAATCTGTCCAGTGGCCAGGAGATGTCCCAAGCCACTGGCAGACACCACTGGCATCCCCTGTCCTTAGAGAGCTGTGTGGATGCTCAGCCCCCTGCTACAAATCCCCAGTTTCCACTGCTCTCTCCCACAACGATCTGCATTACTTTGAGGGGGAAAAAAATTACTTGGTCACAGACTGGTTACTGGGTCAGTTCTGACACCACAATCTCACCAAGGTGCCCAACAGCATCTGCCATCAAAAGGCTGTGGGATGCTCGAGGTGGGCAGGGGTAATTTTTGGTGATTAGATTGCAAAGCAGGAGTCTAAATTTCACAGGTGCCCAAAAGAAGAGGTGAAGGAAATGAAAGTTACAACCACAATAAAGGTATAATGGGTACAGGAGGGTTGATAAGATAAAGCAAGTTCTTTTATGGCTTATTTCCTGGCCTTGATCACTTGATGCAGATCAAGATTACAACAGTTAATGGCTGTTATTTGGTGACGTTGGTCTCTGGGAATTTTGATTGCTACCCCTCAGGTCTTTCTCCCTCACCCCTCTTTTTTGTTATCTGATGCAAAAGCAGTATTATAAGGACATAAAAGATAGCCCAATTAGGAAAATTCAATCCAAAGCAAGGTAGACTGAAGTGCTTCCATAAAAGATCTTTGCATCAGATTTTTTACCATTTTATTTGAGGTCAAGCAACCACTTAGGACAGTTTCATCTCTTTAAACATTTCATAATATATATCATAGATATGATAAATGCCTGATAAATGAATTATTAAAGATTTTACATTATCTACATTGGCAAGTTCATTAGGACCACTTCAAAGCTTCCCAGAGACTGAAAATGCCCAGGAAACAAGCATCAAACCTTTTGGCTTAACCGGAAAGCTCACTCTGCCTTCTCTTATTTAACTCATTAGTCATATATTATTCAAATGAAATAAATAGTGCTGCCTCCTCTGCTCATCCAGGCAAAGCCTTTAGCAGCAATCCACTGGCTCATTCAGCCTGGGCAAGCACCAACCCCCCATGCAATCCAGATGCCCTCAGGGCTCATCCATGGGCTAAACACTGCTCCTGTTGGCTCAGGAGATGCTTGCAGTGCTTAGACCCAGGTCCCTGCAGACAGACAGGCAGCAGCTCACAAGGCACAGTCACACCTCCACCTGTGACATGGCTGATCACTGCAGAGGACTTGTCACCAGCATAGGCAGGAGACATCTGCAAAATGCTTTGTGACCTGAAAATATCTTTTCTTACAAGATCATTACTCTTCTGGAATGAGGTTCCTATGCAGAATACCCATCAGTTTGTCATTATTAATTCTATCAGGAAGGAAAGCAAATTAGTCTAAATTTCAGTGCTCAATGAGTCAGAACCAGTTAGAAGTCACCTCTGGGTACAGAAACCTTAACAATGTGGCTCTACAATACCAGGCACTCAGTAACAACCTAGAAGCTCTTCCAGACATCAATATTTTCCCCTTCTGTTTTCTGCTTCCTTTAGCACATTTTTAGGAGATGGGAATGAAGCCTTTTTTTTACCTTTATTAAATAAAGAACTTGATGAGGAAGACAGAATGGGGACACATTTTGGCCACCAGACAATGCAGTAAGGTGTTTTTGAGTGGTGCCTTAATTCATTTCAAATTACATAGGGACATCAATATCACATTGATAGTCTGTCCACAGTGATGCTTGTTATTTCTGCCATTAGCTGGGTCCCAAGTAGAGAAAGTTAATAAAATTCAGTCCTCCTGGTTTGTTCTCCTCTCTTGCTGAGGCTGTAGGAGGAGGGAGGACAGACCTGCTTTCACACTGTAATTGTTTTCCTTGGACTGGCTGTGGACAGGCAGAATGGCATCTCTAGACCTGGAGCAACTGGGGCAAGTTCTGTGAAAATGCTGAGCTTTCTCCTTCCCTGTCCTCCCCCTGGTACACTGGGATCTGCCAGCAGCTTGATTATTTCATACTGTGCACGCTCCCCAAGTCACACTCCCACATACAAGAAGTATTTTCTTTCCTCCCTGTATTTGATTGCCACTGCTCCCACGGTCCGTGAGCTAGCCCAAAGTGATATAATAATGATTTGCTGGCAAAAAATAATCAAACAAACAATTTCACTGGCACAGGCTGATTACCTTGTGTTTAGTCTCTGTCCTAAATTCAAACAAACTGAAAATGCTGCAGAACAGGAGAGAAAAAGGCATCCCCACTTGGAGAGCTGGAAAGGCACGCGACAAACATTTGAAATGTTTTGGACTGATCCTTCTCCCTTCCCTGGGCTGGTGCACAGCTCTGGCAGGTGCAGATTTCCACAACCCTCTATTAAGAGCCACAGCCAAATTCAAAATCTAACCCCAAATTATTATTATTACTGTTATTGTGAGTCAGAGGAGGCTGAAAGGACTATTTCACAACCCTGATTGGATTCAGCTGCAGAGTTCACCATCAGCAAATGATGGTGATCATCGTGCCAATGTTGCAGTGCTTTTAAAATGTCCTGACACGTGCTTTAGTATGAACATCGCTGGATTCTGGCTGGTTTCCAAGAAATTAATCTTCTCAGCAAATATTCTGCAGGGTGAGCATAATGTGGTCTGTAACACAAATGCAAAACATGGCTGTAGTTTACCCTGAGGGGGACACTGATGTGTGATGAACTAAATGGGCCATTTTGGCCCAGACTGTCAGGATTGTAGGAGTCCCTTGTGGGCAAGGCTGAAAGATAAGGTGAGAATAATCGAGAAACAGCAATTAGCTTCACCCAAGGAGGTTAATGAGGAAAGAAATTTTCCTGTTTAAACAATCCTGGTCACCAGCCTCTCCCTCCCCTCTCTCTTGTCCCTCCTCAGGGACAGTCAGCAATCCCAGCCCCAGCCAATGACCCTTCCCCCAATGCTGGGATGCTGGTTGCAGAACAGACCTTTTATTCTTTTCTGTCAGATTACAAGTTTTGCTGTGCTGTGTTGTACCCTACATTGTATTCCAGGGATCTGCAGTGTGGAGAACAGCACAGTTGCTGGCCAGGCCTGACTGCAGGGGAGCTGGAAATGCTGAGTCTGGAGAACAATCTGAGAGAAAAAGAAGCCAGACCCTTTCCAGATGTGCACAGCAGAAGGTCAAGGGGCAAGATGCAATGAGGGAAATCTGCTTGGGTATCTGAAATAAACCTTTTTACTGCAAGGTGGTCAGCTCTAGCACCAGCTGCCCGGGGTGGCTGTGCTTCTCCTTTCTTGGAGATACTCAAAACCTAAAAGGACAGTCCCTACACAACCTGCTGTAGCTTTGAAGCCGGCCTCACTTTAGCAGAGGGTTGGACTGGAGACCTCCAAAAGCCCATTGCTGCAGGCAAATCCCTCTTGTCTAGACACAGTCACAAAGCAGAGTTTTTTCTTTTGCTGTAGCCTTTCTTGGTGGTGATCTTCTCATGGCTGCATTTCTGTAACAGCCTGCTGTTTCTGTCAGTAGGGTTCACTTATAGCCTATGGTACACTGCCAGGGCAGAGCAGGGCGATGGAAGCATTTTTGTTAGGAAGCATGCACGGCAAATCACCAGATTTCCACAGAATCATAGAAGAGTTTGGATTGGAAGGGACATTAAAGACCCTCTAGTGTCAACCACGGGCACTGGACCAGACTGCTCCAGGTCCCATCCAGCCTGGCCTTGAGTATTTCCAGGGCTGGAGCATCCACAACTTCTCTGGGCAACCTGTTTCAGTGCCTCCCCAGCGGCACAGCACGGAATTCCTTCACAGTGTGTCATTTCAACCTGTCCGCCGGTNCCTGTGCCCGGCGCCCGGCCTGGGCCTGGCTCGCCCCTTCAGCCGGTCCCCGGCGGGTCTCCAGGCCCAGCCCGGGTGCGCAGGCCCTGCAGGGGATCCAGCACTGACAACCGGGCCCGGCCGGGGTGGCCAGGCCCAGGCGGCTCCGTCAGTCCTGTGGAGGGCTGGGGGAGGCTTTTAGCCCAGGTGGGCACGAACATCTCTCTTACGAGGAGATACGGTGGGAGCTGGGCCTGTTCAGTCTGGAGAAGAAAAGACTGAGAGGGGATCTCATCAATGCATGTAAATGGTTTGAAGGTGGGTGCAGGAGGATGGTGCCAGGCCCTTAGAGGTGGTGCCCAGCGACAGGACAAGGAACAATGGNCCAGCGGCACAGCACGGAATTCCTTCACAGTGTGTCATTTCAACCTGTCCGCCGGTGTGTTGCTGGGGAGCAGGTGTGAGCCCCCAGCCCCTCCCGTCCTGTCCCGGCTCCTTCTCCGCCCGCCTTGGGCGGCTCGCAGCCACCGCGGCCGGGGCCGGCGGGGCGTGCAGGGCGCGGAGCCGGGCGCGCTCGCTGAGCGGCCTCCATCGCTCCTCCACGCTGCCCTTCGGACGTTCAAGAGCGAAGCGGATCGCGGAGGCGAGCGCAGACCGAGGTGTGGGACAGGCGCTTCGCTCCGCTCCGGTCTCGCCCCGCCGGCTGCAGCGCACTCCGGTGCCCCGGGTTCCACACCGCCTTCCCCTCACCGGGACACGGAGCCCCGCGCCCCGTCCGGACACCGCCGGCGGGGACACCGCGGGACGGGACGGGACGGGACGGGGGGTCGCCACGCCGGGCAGCGCGGCCGTAACCCTGGCAGTGGCGGTGGCGGTGGCAGTAGCAGTGGCGGTGGCGGTACTGGTGGCGGTCCNCAAAACACGAGGAATTCCACTTCAACATGAGGAGGAACTTCTATACATTGAGGGTAGCAGAGCACTGAACAGGCTGCCCAAGGATGCCTTGGTGTCTCCTTCCCTGGAGACATCCAAAACCCACCTGGATGTGTTCCTGTGTCACCTGCTTCAGGTCACCCTGCCTTGGCAGGGGGGTTGGACTGGACCAGAGGTCCTTTTCAACCCTAACAATTCTGCCATTCTGTTTGGTGAGTTAGAGGTGCTGCGGGTGCTGGGAAGAGGGGACAAACAATGGGCTGCCCTGTGTGCAGAGCAGCCTGGCTTTCAGGGGGTGCTGCTGGCTCCCGACTATGCAAGCCAATGTGCTTATTTTGAACAAGACTGTTTATAAAAGAGCAAGCGGAGAGGAAATTATCACAAGGATGAGCATATCTGAAGAAAACATGACATAAACACTCAGGGTGGTCTGCACAGCAGCCACAGGCTGCAGCCAGACCTGCTGGCCTCGCCTCCCTTCCCCGGTGTGGCACTGGCACACACCCTCACACAGTGGGGCTCGCAGCAGCCCGTTGCTGTGTGTGCATGTGGGAGGCAGGAGGACGTGTCTGCTTCCTCTGGCAGCATTTTCATGGTTGCTCTTTGCCCCATGTGTTTGATGGAGATGCTGTCCAGGCAGGATCTGGTGTGGGCTCTTGGAGAGCTGCCTCCTGCTGTCTGAGTGAGGTGTAGATAATATATGTCTAGACAGTGGCAGATTTTGGGATCCAGCTCTGACTCTTGTCATGCTACAGTGGTACTTTGCATGTTACTCCTGCTCTGCCATAATTTCCCCATCTATAGTATGGGGAGTGGCCCCTGATAGAGTGACTGAGAAAACAAATTGGCATAAACCAGCACACGCTTGCAAGATTTAATCATAAATCTTGACAAGCAAATGCCTGACCCTTGATGTTCCCTGTTCCCTCATGGTTCACCCTCAGTGCATCTCTAATCTTACCACCAAGAACGCAGTGTTGATGCATTTTCAGCTCGTGGCTGGGGGATGAGAAGGTTTTATGGGCGGGCAAAGTTTGTTAGCCACTTCAGTTTTGCCCTTTGCTTTCTCAGGCACAGTGGAGCTTATGAAGGCCGAGCAAAGAGCTGGATGGTATTTTGTGTGAGCAGAGACAAGTGGCATCCAGACGTGGGGAACTGCAGAGACAGGTAACAAGGGAGCCTGATACCTTTGAAAAAGTTAGGGCAGGAAATGGGGGTGGTTCTTGCACTGCTACAGCCACAACCTTAATTTCAGCTGTGTTTCATTTTAATCTCTGGACTGATTAAATAATGATAGAGGAGCTGTTTGAACTTTGTAGAGGCTTGTAATTATGGCCAAGGGAGGAAAAGTCACCTGTTAAGAGTTATGAGGATGACCAGAGTAAATGGCTACCTACTGTCTCTGAGAAAACAGCTTCTATTTCTCTGGGAACTGAAGACAATTTTTATTGTAAAGTTTGTGAAGAATATTTTGAAAGCCATTTTTTATAATGTGGGGGTTATCCAAAATAGAAGTACTCCTTAATTTGGGTTTTGTTGCTAATCTACCTTAGTTGTGTTTTTAATATAGCAAGCACATCTTTCAACAGTGAGAGTACTTTTAAAAAAAATTTTTTTTTTGTCCTTGAGAGAAGCTCACCTTGCTAAGAAAACCATGGCTTGCCAACAAGGAGCTTTATTAAAAGGCAAAGCCTTGTCATGCCTTGCCTATTTATATGAGACTTCTAGACTCCTGGAGACAAAGCACAGGCCAAGAAAGGAAGCTGTGTCCTTATGAGTTTGTAGAAAGAGATTCTTTTCTGCTGGCTAGTCACTATGTTGTTGTTCTCTCTCCTGTGTGTTTCACTCTATCTGAACATAAATCAGCAGCAATGTTATAGAGTGTTACAGCAGCTCTCTGTGGAGGACAAACAGAAACAATCACAGTATTATAGAGTTCAGTGTAGCTTGCAATCACTGTATAAAACAATGAAATTTGTCCTGGAAATAAATCTGAGGTGTAATCCCCTGCAAAGGGATGAGATACCAGTTTGGGGATACACTAGTATGATGCCTTTTGAGCTTGATTTGCTTATTGTGTTCTGGGTTTTAAAAGACAGTGTACCTGTGTACCTGACTCTGTGGGCAGAGTCAGTCTCACACAAGTCTGGTGTGCTCTAAACCTCCTGTGATGAGACATGTGAATGGTGCTCTTGGGTTTTCTTTACACCTGAATGGACCAGATCTTGGTTCAGTTTGTGATTTGGTCACAGCACTACTGTTTGACCTTGGTCAAATGAAACCTTGTGAAAGGGAGGCAGCTCTTCTGCCTTCCTGTTCAGATGGCAAACATCTCAGGGCAGGGACTGTGCCTTATTGTGTTTTGCCATAAGACTGTAATGTCATCTGGGACTCCTGGTAGCTACTGAGGTGTAAATAGAATAAGTGCCTGGATAAGCAAAAAATGTTTGAGACTTGCATGCTGTTTGCTTCTCCTCTCTATGACCTGTTTGTAGACATGGCTGTGAAATGAGCTGTGAAATTAACTGGTCAGAATAAAATACTTCATAGCATGGCCTTCAAGCAACACATAACCCACCTTGCCCTGGAAAGTGACAGCATTAAAGTTATATGAGTTCTTAAAAATGTGAGAGGCCTGGGGAGAAAACTGGGAAGGGGATTATCCTACTTTGGGCACGCTTTGGAGATATGAGTGAAGACAAAGGTGGAGAACCTCTGAGGTTCAGGCTACTTGGTTATCATAGTTTTTTTGGCCAGTCATCCTCTGCAGCCAGCGTGTGCCTCCTGCTGCAGCCATCTCTTGTGCCAGCACAGCAGCAGGGCCTGACGCATCACTGTGCCGGGTGCTCACAGCAGGCACTGGCTGGTGAGGGGTTTGGGGGAGCACATTGAGAGGCTGGTGTTCACTGCAGTGCCAAAAGACACATCCATTGCAAAAACACAACCAGGGAGGCTGGCCTGTGCCCTTGGTTTTCCCTCTGATCTGCTGTGCCATCCAGGCTGTGCCCCACCCCTACCTGATACCAGCTGAGATCTGCAGAGCATTTGCCAAAGGTCTTTAGAGAACATTCCCATAAGCATCCTTAGTTGTCCTCTGGCAGTCACTTGTGAGAGCTCAATGGGCTGTTCCTCCTGTTACAGTTGTGTTCTTGCTAAGTGAACTAGTCTGCAGCCCTGAGGTCAGTGTGGTCAGTGAACGTCCTTGGGAGCAGATTTCTTTTGTCCAAGTTAATTCAGTCAGCAGTTCATGATGAAACTCTGGATACAGTAAAGCCTCTAAAAGTTAATGTGTAATTGGTCCATTTCTGAGTTCCTGATGTGCATGTCTTCCTCTCCCAGCAGCCTGTGCTCCTGTGGTGTATAAGCCACAGCATCCCCAGCCCTAAAGTGAAAAGACTGAGAGTTTCTGTCAGTGCCCTTGATAGGTGGGGCAGTTCTGATCTGTGGGTACTTGGCTCCCATGCCAAGACCTTGCCTGGCTGTCACAGGGTATGTCTGAGGTGCTTTGTTCCTGGTGCTGTCCATGTGCAAGGAGGGGTTGACCAGTGTATCACCACAGGGCATGCCATCCTTCACCAGGGTGGGAAAGATCCTTTCCAGGACAGGCCAGCTTCGACTCTCTGACCTTAACCTTGTTCTCAAGAAATGAAGGGACAAGACAGGTGAAATTCTGGTCTGAGAGGGATGATGTTGGCACAGTTGTCCTCAAGGGGAGTTTCCAGTGGAAACGGCTTCCTCCAGCCTGTGCATGTGGGTGACCTGGGATGGCTGGAGAAACACTGAAGTTTTGTGCTTTGTTTTAGTTGCAGGTAGGAAGATGAGTCCGAAAATTACAACAGAGCTGCTGAAGCAACTGCGGCAGGTGATGAAGAACCCCAGATATGTACAGGAGCCTGTCCAAGCCTACATAGTGCCCTCTGGAGATGCCCACCAGGTATGGATGGATGCATTATGGAAATGGTCATACTTTCCTTCCCTGCAAAAAATAAAAGCCAGGTATAACCAAAGTCATCCTTCGTTCACTCACTTTAATGGTTCTAGCATAAAAGTCTGGGAAACCTGAGAAATACCATGTTGGAAAACATTTCTGGGGTCTGTTCAGGAGACTGAGGTTTTTATGTTCTTGTAACAAATCAGACTGGATGTTCCACCAACAGCTTTTCGTCAGATTGTCTTCAGGAAGCTCACACTGCAGAAAAGGGAGCTTGCCAGAGCACTTGCTGTGCCCATCCTGGCTGTTGGGAAGAATGGGTCTACTGGGGGAGGAACAGGCATTATCTGGGCTTTACTTTCTCTAGTAGCACCTCCTGATCAATACATACTCTCAAGCAAGGTAGCAAAGGTTTAGTTGGTTTAGAGTTTTCTCTTTGCTAGATCCAGTTCTTGGTGGAATTTGTTGCCTTATGCTAGAGCCTATCAGATCCCAGATGAAGGGGCCTTAGGAGAGGCAGGGAAGGAGCAGGCTACAGTGACACTTCTCTTTCTGTGCTGCTCTGCATCATGTTCTGTGCACTAAAGACAGGAGGCAAGTCTGGGCCCAGGGTGGTAACCCGTGGCAGTAACTGTTGTGTGCTGCTTCCACTATTAGGAATTTTGTAGTCCGTGACATAAATTTTAAGTTGCTGAACTGCCTTTTACCTCCCCTGCTGTTCACTCTGTTAGGAGACCCAAGAACTGCTGAGGGTTTTCTCCTCCTCCGCCATTTTCAGGAAACAAAAGACCTGAAGCTTTACTGGCACACACCCAAAGCTCCCTTTTACCCCAGGGTGCACAAGAGCAAAATGCAACTGAATCAGAACCTTTGCCCTTGACTTGGCACTGGGGTGAGCTGGGTCCAGACTTGCCTGTGCCCTGGGACCATATGTGCAGCATCGTGTTTCCTCATAGGGAGATCCAAACTTGGGCAGGTAGGGGGAAGGCGTTTTCTGCAGCTGCTATTGTCTGCTGCATTCCTGCCTCAAGCTGCCTCTGTCCATATATAACTCTGGTTTCATTTCACTAGACATTAAATGCTGTCATGTGAGTTGAAGAATGTGACCCTCAGGACTTCTGGGTTTTTCTGTTGCTTTCTTTTCCTTGACAGAGTGCAGTTAAGCAGAGAACCCCATGTTGCTATTTCCTGCCAGGCGAGTTGGTCAGGTTTCTCTGCAGAGGGAATCTATCTGAATAGAAACGATTACTGAAAACTGCTGATTCTGGTGCCTCCTGAATAGCTGGTGCAGGATTTTTTTCTGTGAGGCCTGGGAATTGATGCAGTTTTTGCCAATGACAGAAACCTGTTGATCCCAGAACAGCCTTACTGATTCCAGGTAAATTGTGATGACCTGTGATTTGAAACTTCTCCATGTTCCAAGCAAGGGTTTGTTTCCTGTGTGCAAACAAGAACTTTACAGCCTTGGAGTCAGATTTTGCTCTTAGGCAGCTCCCTCCATGAGTCAGAATACTGTAGTTTAATGATACCCAAGTGTTTGGTGGCCTAAGCCATTTCCTCCCCACAGTCGAAACAAGATATGTATTACTGTCCTTGCCTCTCTCAGCTATTCCTGAGGCTGTCCTGGCATCTGCATCACAGAACTTGTCAACAAATAGGGCTTTCCCTCCTGTGGTGTTGCCCCAAGGTTTAGATTGGGAGAAACTTTATTCCCTTCTGGGTTGCAAAGGAACCCCTGGATTGGACTGATGCTGATACACCCTGATGCTGCAACTTGCTGACTAATTTAACTTTGTGACACTGGGAATGTTGATGAACTCTGAGTTCTGTGATGCTTTTAATATTGGTTTTCCTGCCAGGCTAGGTGGCTTAGATTATCATACTGCCAGGAGTCTTGCTACCAGTTGTATCTTTTGGTTTCCATGTTTAGTTGTGTAAGGAACTGAAAGACTTGCAGAACTTCTCAAACACAGCTGCCTCTGACTCAGACTTAACCAAGGCTGCCTTGGATGTGTGGCTCTTGCACTCAGCCCTGGATGTTGGCTGGCTGCTTTAATTTTTGAAAACTTTGATGCTGGTGATAAAAAGTCAGAGAAACAGACTCTTTCCCTGGGAACCTGGGTGGTCCAGAGGCTGATGAGAAAGGAGGACAGTTCCAGCCAAAAGTGGAATGAAGCCCGAAGAGTCCC
Organism: Hypocryptadius cinnamomeus; assembly: GCA_013400635.1. Classification (NCBI taxonomy): domain Eukaryota; kingdom Metazoa; phylum Chordata; class Aves; order Passeriformes; family Zosteropidae; genus Hypocryptadius; species Hypocryptadius cinnamomeus. The sequence goes on from VYZP01025612.1 coordinate 64,029, forward strand.
ATTTCTTTTCATGTGTGCTGGATGGCTACAGGTGCCCAAGGATCATGAAGGGATGAAAAGCCATGCTTTTAGGAATGAGGCACCTAAAGCCTTTGTGGTTTGGTTAAAAATGTCAGAGCTTTTGGGATGTTACAGTGGTAAAAGTAGGATCCATTTTTATGTTGAGTCAATGAGTGTTTACATTGAATCTGGAATTTACCCATATGGGACTATTCAAAGACTGGAAGGGCTGCTTCTTAATGGGAGGGAATGATGTTTGGATTAGAGCTTGGGTTTAGAGCCAGTCACAGCTTCACTGCGGCTGGCTTCACCCTCCAGGCCTTGACTCAAAACAAATTTGGTCAGATTTGGCTGGTTGTCCACATGAAGGAAGCACCTGCCCAGCTTAGGGCCCCATGTTTGGGTTGGCAGAGGTGCTGTCTTCTGCTCGGGGCTGGCTCCTCTGACACACACTTGTGCTAAGTTGAGGAATCAGCCAGGTTAGAAAGCAGGAGAGGGCTTGTGCACAGGTTGCTCTGGCGTGTTCCAGATCTTACCAATGCACTTAGGTTTTTGGCAGTGAATACCTCCCTCCCTCCAGGAACACTGCAGTGTTTGTTCTTTAATGACACCAGTGTCGTGCCTCTAAGGGTAGCCAGATGTACTTTGCATTGCTGATCTTGGTTGACATTAGACTGGAATGAGCTTCAACATGTTTACAGCACAACCACGCAGGCTTTGGGGATAAGCAGCACTCATTTTTTGGGGGTTCTTTCTCGCTTAGATGAGGGTTTTTTGTGATGTAGTCCCCAGTTTTGTCTGTGTGACTGACAGGTGTGGTGAGAAGCAGATGTGAAAGGACCGAGGAGGGCCAGGTTGAAGGCCATCAGAGCTGCAAGACAAGCCTCAGGGAAATGCCTTGTTCTCACTGTGCTGTGGTGTATGCTTTGTGTGGCATACACAGGTGTTCCCCATGTAATTTTAGCTTGTGCAAAACATGGGCTCATCTTTGCACAGTGGGGGTTGCTGCATGGAACAGAACAGGTGGGTGTGCAAGAATTCAGACTGACATATGAATGAACTCTTTCCCTCCAGATCCCTGATACTCCCTTTTAAAGCCCTTCTGCCTCATTGTAAACACTCAAAACACTCCCTGGTCTCTGAATGGGATAGCATGAGGTTTTCACAAGGAAACTTGTCTGTAGTCTGCTGTGTTGGTCAAGAGAAATGGAAAATAAATCACTGCTCTCCTTTGTACTTAAGTACATCATTTGGGATGTATTTAAGTGATGTGGTCCATGATGAGAAATTTCTGGTATCTCCTGTTGGCATTGGACCCTGGGAGATGATGTCCCACCTTTGAGCTGGGAAGTGTAGGAGAGGGGAGTCATAGCAGTCAACAGGCTGAATAGTCTCTAGGGAGTGTAGAAATGAGGAATCCTCAGGTCTGGCATCACTCTGCCTTCATGTTCTGTCCTGCTGCTCTGAGGCAGGCAGTGGGGAAACAGACACTAGATTCTGTTCCCTCAACAGCTTTGTCTACTCTCTCTGCTGATGCCTTTGCCATTATTTTAAAGGGGCTCAGTGGTGATCATGTGCTGTGTGGGGCTGAGGGATTCCCCCATCAGCTGGAGCTGTGCTGAGAGCACTCATCCCTTCCCAAGGTGTCTATCCTGACCTGCCTTCTCCCCTGTCCCCACAGGAGACATGTGACATGCTGAACACATCACAGCCCTGTGGGGCTGGACAAGAAAAAGCACAGGAAACTAACTAGGTCAGAGAGGGGGGCCCGCATGGTCTCCATACCCCCCTCCTTTGTGTCAACTTTCACTAGTGTTTGGATAAAATGGAGGATTTCTTTGGAGTATGTACCAGGAATCTTCCCTGGCAATTGGGAGCAAAAGCCACTCAAGATCCTCTTTTGGGCCATGAGATTTGCTGTCCCAAGGTTCAGTTTCAGAATGTTAGTGGTGGATGGTTGGTTGGCTTCTCCCAGGAGGAGCGAGACATGGCTGTTGTGAAAGGGGTTTGATGATGGTGTGATTTGGAGCAGAAATAGAGTTGGTCCCAGATGCTGTTATTTGTGCTGCTCACTCACTCCTGTGCTTTGAGCCCTCTGTCTTCCTTAGAACAGTGAATAGTAACAGATTTGAAGGGAGTATATTTCAACAATCAGGTGATTCTATCACAGTAGGGACTAAAAGCACCTGAGAATTGGGCTGTGGTTTCTTAGCTCAGTTCCTAAGATGTTTCTTTTGCTCCAGCACAGCTGGGGGCAGAGAAACAGACTTGGATTTCAGACCATTTGTAAGGTACAAATCCAGGGGTTTTGCAGTTCAAACGTCAGTGCTGTCAGCCTGGATTAAGCTGATTTGCTGATTTGCACTAGTTCATTAACAGGCCTACTCAGCAGTTCTGACCTACAAACTTGCCAGAATGGAATCCCATAAAAAAGTCATGTGGGCCATGTGAAGGTTCAGTTGTTCTTCTAATTTTGGCAGTTCCCATTAATATCAGGTGTCTGCATTCTCAGGCTCTTCTACAACACAAAAGAAGTGTCCAGAAACACAGGTTGTAACAGGTTTAAGATGAAGATAGACCAATAGCCTCTTATTCCCTCTCATCTATCAAACCATGGTCTTGTGCTTTTGGCTGTAGTCTGATTTTGAGTAGGCAAGGAAGACGTGAAAGGATCAGTATCTATTTATGAAACGTCCCAAGCATTAAATTTTTTACAGTCTTACCACCTTAGTGATTTTCTTTCGATGTCACTATTGCAGGAAGAAAAAGTCTTAAAGGAATTATTATAAATGCCAGTGAGGGGACTTCAGTGGAGATAGTGAATTTTACAGATTTTATGTGTCGATTACCCCAAGATGAAGGGGTGCTTCTGGTTTCCCTTCCCTTCACGTTGCAGCTTCAAAGGCATGATTTGTTTGTTGCCCAAAGGGGAGGCTGAGTGTGAAATAAACGTCTGCAAACTCTGAAGCACTTCAGTGTTTACAGATGCTTGTGGGAGAAAAGTGCTGCAGCTTAAAAAAACCCACCAGTTGAACATAAATACAGTATAATCACAGTGGAGTAGAGCTCAGGAATTTTTAACTCATTTTGTTCTCTCTGTGGTGTCCTTTAGGAGAAAAAGCTTATCAAAGTATTTGTCATCAGCTGATTGTTTTTTTCCCTGCTGCTATAAATAATTGCTGCCTCTTTTGTTTTCTAGAGCGAGTACATTGCACCCTGTGATTGCAGAAGGGCATTCATCTCTGGATTTGATGGCTCTGCAGGTACCTTTCCAGAATTTGGGTTCTTGCATAGTTTTCCTCTAAAGAAATAGTTTCTTTCATGGCATAGAGGCAGGATGGAAAAGAAAATCCATCCAGCTTGTTTGGACTGTTTTATTCCCTTTTCTGCATCTGCAGAATTATGTCTTGGCTGCCTGCTGGAATTATGTAATATCAGCGGAATAACAAGTTTTCACAAAATGTTTGACCCCTAAATGAACCTCTCATAAAGTAAAATCCTGTTAACTGTTTAATGTGGTGCCTGTAACCTGTGGTCATTTCTTTTGATGTGCAGCCAGTATGAACAGGTTTTTACGTTGCCCCTTCGGGCTGGGTGAATAGTGGAGGGGCTTTAGCTGGCCTTTCTGTTTGAACAGAGCCAGGGCCAGAAACTCTGCATTTGGAAACTGAGCACTGTGGAAAAGTTTGCTTATCTTGCCGAGACAGGATGTTTTCTTGGCTGTAGGATAGGTCTGTGTTTCAAGAGACCTAGTTTTTACCCTAGCTGTACCCTAAGCTGTGCAAATTACTCTGTTCTGTGGTTGTTGGAAAGTCACTTTAGTCTGCTGAAGTAGTTTTCCCCTCTAATTGTATGTCATTTTAATAAATACTGGTACCTGTGTTTGGAGGGTCTATTCATCAGTTCCTGTGAGCTCTGGGACCTCATTTGGAAGGTGATAAATCCAGGGCTAATGTTAGCTGTTAATGGCTAACATGAATCCTGTATTAATTCTGCTACTTCTGTACAGCCTCTTCATAACCTTCCTCTCTAATTTGTGCCCTTGTTATGTACTTGGAAGGTCTGTTCCTAGCCTAATGCACAGCCAATCAGTGAGGTTTCACACAGGGGCTCACCTTGTGTTTCTTGCTTCATCTTTTCAGGCTGAAGCAACTTAAAATGGGGTTTGTGTTTGGGGGAAATTGGTAGAAGACAATGAGTTAATAGTTGGAAACTCTGCTCTGCTAATCTGAGAATCGGTTTCTTGTGACAGAGAATATTGTAAAGATGCAGACTCCAAAGACTTGGATTCAGTTTCAGTTTGTGCCATGGTTTGTTTTGTTTTGTATTGTCAAGGGCAAGGCAGCTTGAGTGCCTTGCTGGGATGTCACTGCCCCTCAGCTGTCTGTTTGCATCCCTCCATCTGGAGTCAGTGGAATGCGACAGACAATGAAACCAACAGAAGTTTATGTTCATGTTTCCTGTTCAGCCATCTCTGCTAGAGCTGTAACATTTGGGAAGGGGGTGCAGCTGACAGCTGGGGGTGGTACCCTCATCTGCAGGCCTGATATCAGCTATGTTTTGTGGGTGGCCAGAGCCCAGGCTTCCTCCCCAAAAGAGGCTGGGATGGAATTCAGGGATGTACAGTCTATGTTACTGTGACAGCAGCCAAGCTAGACCACAGTCTCTGTTACAGAAAGTTTGGAAAGCCACACTTAGCCAGTTCCACTGGCTGTCTGAGATTTGCTTGAGTTCATCTGAGGCAATTCATTAAGGTGCATCCTTGTGCATACTGTCCCCAATAGGATTTGGAAGGTCACAGGACAGGGGAAACAGTGAATATCTCCACTGAAACAGGAATAACTTTTGAACAGGTGTCTTTTAGGGAATTAGGGTGAATTTCAAGCACTGTCCCTGCTGTCTGTGTCTCTGCATGGTGGGTGCCTACCCTGAATCCCCTTTCTGCCTCCCTGCCTAGGTACTGCCATAGTCACCGAGCAGCACGCAGCCATGTGGACTGATGGACGCTACTTCCTGCAAGCTGCACATCAAATGGATAGCAACTGGACACTCATGAAAATGGGTATGCAGGAGCCTGGGATACTGCTCCACTGATCAGCGGAGAGCAGTCGCTTCCCACAAGTACAGCTTGAGCTGTAGGGATATCCCATCATGCAGGGACTTTGGGACATATTGGATACACAGCTTCTGCTTTAGTGTCCTGTGGCAGCCCTTGCCTGTGGGTCTAGACATTCATTAGTAGACATATCTAATGCATTAGCTTGGACTTTTTGCATAGTGTGGGAATGTTTCAATGTGACTGCTTCTTTGAACTTTTTTTTTTTTTAATCCTTGAAGGTCTGAAAGATACACCAACTCAGGAGGATTGGCTAGTGAGTGTCCTCCCAGAAGGCTCAAAGGTGGGAGTAGACCCTTTCATTATTCCAGCAGGTTGGTTTTACTTTATATTTATAACTCTGGGTTGGGCAACTGGGTTTTTCTTCCTTGCTTCTCTGGCTGAGCTGTTGTGTGATGGTGTGCAGATAAGCATGTTTCAGATGTAGTGGTGGTTAAACTGTTATGCAAAACAGGCTGGATTTTTGTTTAGCCATGTGTCACAAGAGTTACATAGCAGTGCATTGTCTCCAAAGCACAAGGGATGAGAACTGCTTTCTAGGCTTGCAGTGGCTTTACCTGAAAAGCAGAATTCTGATCACCTCTTTTTGTCTGTGCTTTGGCTTGTCATGGGCACTTCAGTAAAAGGTGCTGAATGCCTTGGTCAGCATGTGAGCAAGAACACCCAGGCACAATTCAAGCTGTTACTCCTGCTTGGTGGTCTTGGGATCTCTGCAACTTTCCCTGTAGGAAACACAGGGAGAGGTATCATTTATATCAGAGTATCCATCTATTCATGCTTCAAAACATGAGGCACAATGCAAAGGTCACCAGAGGCAAGGGGAGATATTTACTTGTTCAGATGGATTAAAGACCTATCTTGTGGCTGTGTGGAAGCTACTCTCATCTTGTCTAGCTTAGATCTAGCATGGTTCTGCACTGGGGGAGAGGACACCCTTAGGGCAGCTTCTGCTGTGGCTTCTTCCAGAGACTTCTGTCTCCCAGCTGGAGCAGTTCTTCTTCAGCTCAAGCATGATGCTTCAGGACTGTGAGGTTCTGTACCTGCCACTGGCTACCATGGCATGTTTGTGGAACTGTAACTGCAGTAGATTTGCTGTATCTCTTAAGGGAATGAGAAGAAGGAGAGGCTGGAAGGAAAGGAGAAGACTCTGATTTTTGAGTTTGACCTTTGTGAAGAGAGCTGTCGTTGAACATATGTGTGTTCCTTAAAGCCACCACTCTTGACTTTCTTCCCTTTGGCAGACCAGTGGAAGAGAATGTCCAAAGCCTTGAGAAGCGCTGGCCATGACCTTGTGCCTGTCAAAGAAAACCTGATTGATACAATCTGGACAGATTGTCCTCAACGCCCCTGCAAGCCTCTCATCACACTTGACCTGAGTTACACAGGTGAGGAGCTGAACTCCCAGTAGACATGGATTGTTCCTATTGCCCTATATCCCCCTTTTGCTCTTCTCTTACAAAGGAGAGTAAAACAGTACCACAGCACAATGTGGTCACTGTGAATAGGTGAAGAAGGTGATCAGACCTTAGCTAATGACCCCTCTGTCCTCAAAACTTCAAATAACCATTTTCTGGAAGTTGGATGACTTCAAAACAAACCTATGGGCATCTAGAAGGCAGCTCATTTGAGATAGTTCATATCAGTTATTAGAAAGGAGTGAGGAGCACAAGCATGATGTGTTGGTCTGTGTTTACATCATCATCCCCAGCACAGTTAGGGACTGTAGCTTTTCCTGTTGTGTTTTGCAGGGGTCAGCT